>JAQOOD010000007.1:2153346-2250962 GCA_029633175.1 Citrus glauca | reverse complement strand
TTGGATGTGGAGTGAGAAATTAAACAATAGAAAATGGGACGGTGGGATGACTGGAGATGTTAGGTACAGAATCTGTACCATAGGCAGGTCCTATTTTCAATGTGGCCAAAAACTCATAATAATTTTACGTACTGTCAGGTACATGAAAGTGTTCCCCCCTGCAGGGCCAAAAAATTATGAGCTGTAAACCCCTTCAACTTCAAGGCCGCAAGGCCCACAACAATCACGCCTTCCCCTTAAGACGAGGACAACGAAACTCCCCTTATCAGAGTTCTGTGACACGAATGTCCCTGTTACCATACGTGTCAAAATAATAACGTGTCCATCAGTCCACGGAAGAAACAAAGCCTGCCAACTCCACAACTAGCGTGGGCCGTCCGATGAACGGATCCACCGATTGTCAACGTGGCAGCGGTGATACCGAGACAGGAAATTAGCGACTGCCGTATGAGAACAAAATTGCCAGATAACAATGCAGAGAAAGGTCATGCTCATTGACTCGATGCCACGTCAGTAGGTCCCGCAATTGGGGTCACGGGGGCTGTTTGAATTGTGGTTTCCAACTGGAACCTGACTCGAATCCATGACATCAGTCAAGAACTCTATCACAACGTGGACCGCACAATATAACAAATCCAAAACATTTTCTTCGTTTATTTTTGTTTTCTTTCAAATGATCACCTGCGTTGCATCCGGTAGGGTGCAAATATCTCGTAAACACATTTCTTTTAGTGATAGATTAATGATAACTTAATTTCCTCTTTAAATTGGGACCTTTTATTTCCACTTTAAAGATTTTACGAATTAAATATCCAATGGGTATATAGGCGCAACCTCAAGTCGAAGTATAATTTGCACGTTTTGTAAATACAAAGTCAGCGTAGAGAGCGAATTTAGTTTTGCTTCTTAAAAATAAATATAACAGTATAAATTTATAGATATTTACAAAAAAAAAATTGATTCTTTTGTATCAATTTTGTGATGCCGAATCACAATTGTAAAAAAATAAAATGAATGAAAAGCCCCGTCAATCCAAGAGTCAAAGCTATAAGTTTTTTCACCCTGTCTGTGGGAAAAAAAATTTGTTAAATCTTTTGGATCAATTTTGTGATGGCACTATTCAAATATTCAAGCTTAAATTAAGTCAACTTTACTTTCAAATACTAGATAATAAAAGTAACTCGAACCCCTTCTAGCATTTGGGTTCAAGTTCCATCATAAAAAAAAAAAAATTATAAACACCACATGAATATGACTCACAAGAAAATAATATAATAATAATATTACAGTTACAAATAATTGTAAGTTAGGAGATGAAATGATTAGTTGAAAAGGAAAAGATGTTAACAAAATTATCATGTGGACCTACGAATTTTTTTTTTATTATGCTAATATCTTCGTGATATTTAAATCGAAGAATCTGATTCAATGGCCGCATATATTAAGTAAAAAATTATTACTTTTTTTTAATTAACATTATGTCAATATTTAGACTGTTATTTATCTCTTTTCCTATATTTAGGTTTTGTTGTCAACTCAATCCGTACAATTTTTGTGCTAGTATCATAATTGAAAACAAAATTTCTAAAAGTACTTTTTTTTTTTAACAGAGTCGTGTAGTTGCGACTTGCATGGCATTCGTCTTCCTTGAATATCCTAGCTTTTTATTCTATTTTGTGTGATAAAATAATACAAGTAAAGATAAATATGGAAGTATCTCAATCAAAGAGTGAATGAATATAAATCATGAATATTAGTTAAAAGATTTTATAATTGTGGATATGGTAAAATACAACAAAGAAAGTTTGTAGATTTTCATGGAAGGACTTGGGACCAAAGAATTCTCAGAGAAGGACTCTCCGGCCACTTATAAATACCCTGCGTTTTCCAAACCAAAAATGCAACCCCACACAAATTCTATTTCACTAAATTTCTTGCATTTTGTTTTTTGCTTCTCTTTCCTGAGACTGTGAGCTTCTGGTACTTTGATTCAGGATGACTATCCTCATTGATCAGCCTCACTTTGGTAATAATTTATTAATTTTATTCAATTATTTAGCTTCTTTTTTCTTCGACAATTGCTCATAATTACTCCCCAAGTTTCTTTTCCCCCTTTTTCATTAATGTTTGATCAATTGTACTCAAATTTTGAAGTTTAATCATGGTTTCCCAGTTTGCTTTTCTTACAAATATTGAATGAATTGAAAAAAAAAAGTTGCATTGATTTAGTTATAACTTTTATGCACTTTTTTTTTATATTTATTTTGACTCAGTTTGTTTTGTAATTAATCTTTCCTTATAAACCAAACTAGGGTTTCTGGGTTTTTTTCTATAAATTGTTTTTTTAATTTAATTCCATTTATACACTTTATGGGCTGTTTTCTATTTAATATTTTCCATTTTCTTATCAACTCATTTGCTTAGAAAAACTGTATCAAGAAAATATCTTTTTTTTCCCCCGATAGTTAACATTTAAGTGATTTTTTTATTTATTTTTATTGTATTTTTTTTTTTTTTTGGGTTTAAATCAGGAGTTGAGGTACAGGAAAAGAAGGTCCCTATTGATGAGAAAGAACTGTCGTTAGACGGTGGATTTCTGGTGCCACAGACCAACTCATTTGGCCACACCTTTAGGTAGCTCTTTGCTATATGATTAATCCTGCTGTTTAATATCCAAAATTTGCTCAATTACATAATATAATTTGGACTTGTTCCTGTATATTTCCACCTGGCAAGAGTAAATGTAAATACAATTAATGTAAAGAGCAAAATGAAGCGATATTGAATCTGGAAAAAAGTTTATCATGGTTAAAGCTCCCATATCCCTTGACCTGGACAAGCTCTCTATGTACCCTTTAATTAACTTTCAATTTGATGCCAAAACTCATCTTGAAATTTCAATTGGATCGTTTCGGACTTGATGTTCACGGCTCACGGGTTTTGTCCTGCTCCATGATATATACGGCATACATATTACGTAGTCAAGTCACAGTTCAGCAAGCATTTTTCTAATTAAATTTTTTGTTGGGTGGATAAAATATTGTCTTCCAAGTACGGACTTTTATTTTTTTTTTCCCCCAGCAATTGCTAACAATTTGTCACATTTTTACTAGGATCCTGTTTTGTAGTAGTCATGTTATAATCGATAATTTTACATTAGTCATCCATCATTTGAAAGAGGAAAATATCTATCAATTTAAACATCAGACGTATTGATAGTGAACTGTTAATCGATTCATGATTTTTTAATTAAGTGAAATTATGTTGATGCTTCATAATATTTAAAAATAATAATTGTGCAGAAATATCAATCATGAAATAATTTTAGGATGAATTATTACAAAAAATTGGCGTAGCTTTTAAATTTTAGTACTAAAAAAAATTAATTAGACTAATTTTTATTTTTAATGTAAATTGTATGTTTTACCCCTCATATTCATAATTATTATAACACAGCCTCCCTAATTTTCCCATCGAACCAAAATCTTGTCTCTGCCGTTCCCTTTTCACGATCGACTTCTAATTTTTCTAAATTTTAATCTATGTTGAATTTTGTAGTTATGATTGATCTAACATTCATGTGTGTTCCATGAACAGGGATTATGATGCTGAAGGTGAAAGGCAAGAAGGAGTGGAGAATTTCTACAGAATCAATCACATTAATCAGACATATGACTTTGTAAGCAGTCCATTTCTCAGTCTCATAGTACATTAAACCAAAAAATTAATCTGAACATTGTGTAATTTTAGCAAGTAATTTTCATTTGAACTGCAGGTGAAGAAGATGAGGGAGGAGTATGGTAAATTAAACAGAGTTGAAATGAGCATTTGGGAATGCTGTGAACTTCTGAATGATGTGGTGGATGAGAGCGATCCAGACCTGGATGAACCTCAAATTGAGCACCTGCTGCAGACTGCTGAAGCGATCAGAAAGGACTATCCTGATGAAGATTGGCTTCACTTGACTGGCCTTATCCATGGTACTTTTTTTCCCCAACATTTTTCTCTTAAATTATGGCACGATCATGCTTCATGCTTGCATTGTTAGATTGTGCAACTGTTACCAAGAAATTGCATGTGGGGTATGATTTAGATTGAGGTGCTTTTTTCTTTTAATCTGTATAAATAGATGGATGATTGATAAACATTAGCGGTCGAGTAAAAGTGGGCATTTAAGCTTGTTGTGCTTTAAAATCAAGCCCGAGCAACACTTAAACAAATATGTCTACAGTAGCATAGGCTAAAATGTATAAAGATAACTCTTCAGTTTCTGATCGTTGGCTAAATTGGCTGTTTCATGGGTTGTAGATCTTGGTAAGGTGCTAAATCTTCCTAGCTTTGGAGGGCTTCCTCAATGGGCAGTAGTTGGTGAGTTGCATTTCTCCTTTCCCCTCCCCCCCCCCCCCCCCCCCAAAACCCCAACTTTTTGTCCAAAATAGTTGATATTTAGAGGAAAATACTCTCGTTATTACCATTCAAACGACTGATCACATTTGTCTTCACAGGTGACACTTTCCCTGTTGGCTGTGCTTTCGATGAATCCATCGTTCACCACAAGGTCCGTTTTGTTCAAATTTTAAAAACATAAGGGATATATTAATAAGTTTTTGCCATGAGAAAATTTTGACTCTTATTGCTCTGTTGGTGCAGTATTTTAAAGAAAATCCAGACTACTCCAACCCTGCTTTCAACACTGAATATGGAGTTTACTCAGAAGGATGCGGATTGGACAATGTAATGATGTCGTGGGGGCACGATGACTACATGTACTTGGTAAAAAATTTACAAGCCTTTATCAAATCATAATTTTCGATTTTCTTGAATCTAGATTGATCGCAATTAACTCTAGAACGTCAAATTAGGTGGCCAAGGAGAACAAAACAACTCTGCCTTCAGCAGCTCTTTTCATCATTAGATACCACTCATTCTATGGTAAGTACAAAGCACTTTTTTTATTTTGACAAGTAGTACTTGTGAATGTGTTTGTTGTTTAGATAAAAGTTTCGCTAATGGAAGTAATTTTCATGTTGCAGCGCTGCACAAATCAGAAGCATACAAAAACTTAATGAACGAGGAGGATGTAGAAAATCTGAAGTGGCTTCAAATATTCAGGTAAGCCCTTTAAGTTCTTTTAGCAAGTCCAAGTACACGACGTGGATAAGCTTAACGTTCTTGCTATACATAAATTTAATTCCAATTAATTAACTCTTCGTTCTTGTTTGATTAGCAAATATGACCTTTATAGCAAGAGCAAAGTCCGGATAGAAGTGGAAAAGGTCAAGCCTTACTATCTCTCCCTCATTGGAAAGGTGAATGTCAATAAATTTTTATTTAATTAGCTCACACGCATCTATAAATATTTATGTGTTCTTAACTTAAGACAATTCTCATGTTGCAGTATTTCCCGGCGAAGCTAAAATGGTGAGACTCGAGAGTTTTCTGAAACTGGCGATGGCTCAATATGGGTACTGATGTGGTCAGCAGACAGCGAAGTTAGCTAATGAATATGATGATGAATTAGTTTTTGAGAGGTCATCATAGTTGCTTTGTTAAATGGCTAATCTATCTAGTTTGAAGTTCTTGTAAGAAAAAATAATAATGTTGCATTTTATGGTTTGTGTAAGATGCATTTGGTATCTGTTTGTTTCTAATAAAAGAGTTCTATTTGTTAGTCTCTTGCAATCACATTGTAGTGCTTCAGTCCACTTTTTTTCCCCCACAAATGAGCCAAACAGTCAAAAGTTCTTTATCGCCAATGCCAAGTCCAGACTTTTCAGAAATATCTGTGAAATTAATTTTTATTTCGTTCTACAATACAATAGACTAACGACATACCTTATTTAGAATTGTCAATGTCAGCATACATGACATTGCTCCACTTTTTGGTTAGACCTTTGCCGCACATGTTGGCTTGCGCCTTCAGCTATTCAAACCTCAAATGAAAAGCATAATGGTTATTAATTATAATCAATCCAAATGAAAGTCTTATATGTGTGTATACATACATATTGATCATATATATATATATATATATATATATATAGAGGTAACTGTTCGAATTCGGGACTCCTGGATTAGAACAGTTTCCAGGACAAAGCCTAGTGGCCGTTAAATTTCAATGTGCAGCCAACAAAAAAAAGAAGAAGAAGCCACCAACGTCCAACGGCCCCTGGTGGATTCCAGGACAATAATCCAATTTAGGACTCCCGAATTGGATCACTGTCCTATATATATATATATAGACACACACATATTGTCAATAAACCATCCTTGAACTAAATTAAAAAAATTTGTGCTGGCTCATTATCTTACTTGATCAAAGTTTAGATGCTCACCTACTCCCGGACAATATATAGAGGATATAATAGTTTATTTGGAGGCATTATTCCGCTACAAATCCTGTTCGGGGACCAAGGGCGAATCCGGCAAATTAATTCATAAGGGACAACATTATAATAAAAATAAAAATTCATACAATTGGTTCGAATATCAAATTTTATTTATAAAATGACCTCCACTCAAAAATTTTTTTCCAAAAATTGGTGGAAAATTAAAGGAAATTTATTGAGTGGGCTCAACTGCCCCCACGCTCTTGAATTTAAATCCGCCTCTGGGTGGAGCTCCTTACTACTATATATGAGCAGTGATCTATTCTCCGAAAGTAAATTCCGATTAACCCCGATAAAAGGCAAAAAAAAAGCAGAAATAAATTAAATAAATTACATTTGGGTCGTGTTCAGTCGTAGTTAATTTCGGGGCAATAAGCATTTTCCATTCCATATGAATTAGAAAAAGAATTTTGGGCTCACTCTTTGGAGCCTGTGTAAAAGTTCCAGCTTATTTAGGTTTGATTAGGCCCAACCCATTTCACATCGCATTGAACAGACATTTAACTTTGCAGAAAAAGCAACCAAGATCCTCAATCTTCGCTTAAATGTAAGTAGGCATCCTTAATTTAGGCTTTGTTTGATATTAAAATTATGCAGCTGTAATTTTTAAAGTACGTTATCAAAATTTTGATAAATAATAATTATTATAATTTAAAAATTAAATTAATTTGATCAACTATTTTTATAATGAAAAACTTAAATATTTTTATTTTTTCAAATTCTTATTTAAAAATTATGTATACAATACATTATTAGATTTTATTTCATAATTATAATTTTTTTATACCAACTGTAATTTAAAAATTATAGTACCTCAATATTAAATAAGATTTTAAAATAGTTAAACAATCTCTTTTCCATACAAATCTTTGAAAAAAAAATTATGTGACCATTTGGGACTAAAAGAGATCTATATGTAAAATGAAGGCGGATCCGAGGATAGTTACAAATTACAATAGCACAACTATTATAAAACAAAACTTGAATTAAAATAATAACAAATTGACACTATTGGGATAAAACATTGATGACGGCATCGTTTTTATCTGAAACAGTGTGCAAGTACAAAGGAATTAGTCAACTATAAAACCTCGTCATCAAACTGTCTTTTCTGCTGTCATATCAAGCAAAATTGTTTATGCCACAGTATTTCCCGAAATATATATATAAATTTGTGCATTGTACAAGTAATCAAACAAGTCGGTAGAGAGTGGCATGGCAATAAATTCAAAGATTCAAATAACATTAAAATTGCAAGGTAAAAGTCCAAATTATGCTGAGGTGGCTACTTGAAAGTTCCAACTAATTAAGATAATTTGATTCACACCGTGATTAGTTCTTACAAGCATAAATACATCTCCTTTGCATTGACAATCTGAGCAAAAGCAGTTATAGTTCTTCTCACAGCCTAAAAGAAATGGCAGGCAAAATTTCAAGCTCTGTGCTGCTGACCCTCTTCATCTTTGCCATGGTATTTTCATCAATATTACCTCTCGAAGCTGGTCCATCTACTGGTGTATTTCTGACTCTTTTATCTTTTCTTGGGATGTTCTTTAGAAGCTGTTTATAAAATTATTGTCATTTATTGATCAGGTCCTCATCAGTTTAAGGTGCCTCCTCGAGCACCAATACGGCCTTCAACACCAATAAGGTTCTGTCCACAATGCGTGTGTTGCGCGCCAGCACCACCAGGCAAATGCTGCCCCTGCCGCTGCTAATGAAAACGCAGTTCACAGTTGGGTCTCTATATGTTGATGTAATATGCATACCGTTCCAAGTGTTTCTGAGACCTATATCTATATATCTATATATATAGCTGGCTGATATGAATAAATAAGAGAAACAGTGAGTTTCTACCTTACTGTAATGCAATATGGATTCATCGTCATGTGAATTCAATCCATGTCTCTTGTCTTCGATTAAATACATATCGAGTCTGTTGGGTGCAGACAAGTATATATCACAACTATCCGAGACTCCGAGTAGCTTTGTGTGTAAACTAGCTGACTTAATTACGAGTTTTTATGTGGCACCCCTGAACTGACAATTAACAGTAAAAACAAATTAATGGTGTAAATTAATAGAAACTAGGATCATCTTACATTTCAAATGCTATAACAATCTTTGGGTCTCTGGCAATTATGCCTCGCCACTTTCGATAAAACTAGACACAATTGGGCCTGCACTACACAGGCCCAATTGTTAACACAAATTTGCGTTTTATCTTTTTCACATCGGGCACAATTGATCGAACATTAATGATGTAATAAAGGTCTCTTTAGTTTTTTTTTTAACTTTTACGACTTAAAAATTATTTATTACATCATTAATGTTATAAAATTGTAAAAAAAAAAAACACCGCTTTTGAGTTCTTTTACTATTATAAACTTGTTGCAGTCCTATGCGAGCGTTTTTAAAAAATAAGAACAAATTTTGCGTAAATAAATGTTTGGACTTTAAAATTATGATAGTAAACTTAGAGATGTAATAGATAATTTTAAAAAAAATCAATAAACAAACACTGAAAAATGGAATAGTTTACGATCAAGCTTTTTTTAGTTAACTTTAAATAACACAAAAAAAAAATTATTAAAACGAATAAATCATTTCACTTAATTATTGATCACATAATGAGTAGCAATCTCTGAAATATGAACTGTCATGGCGTCTAATTATGATGCGGAGAAAATAAATCATTTCATCATTAGATATCACTCATTCTCTGGTAAGTAGAAAGCACTTTTTTGACAAGTAGTACTTATGAATGTGTTTGCTGTTTAGATAAAAGTCACGCTAATGGAAGTCATTTTCATGTTGCAGCGCTGCACAAATCAGAAGCATACAAACACTTAATGAACGAGGAGGATGTAGAAAATCTGAAGTGGCTTCAAATATTCTGGTAAGTCCTTTTAAGTTCTTTTGGCAAGTCCAAGTACACGATGTGGATATGCTTAACGTTCTTGCTATACATAAATTTAATTCCAATGAGTTGACTCCTCGTTCTTGTTTGGCCAGCAAATATGACCTTTACAGCAAGAACAAAGTCCGGATAGATGTGGAAAAGGTCAAGCGTTACTGTCTCTCCCTCGGTGTAAAGGTGAGTGCCAATAAAGTTCTTGTTGCAGTATTTTCCGGTGAAGCTAAAATGGTGAGACTAGAGAGTTTTCTGAAACCGACGATGGTTCAATATGGGTACTGGTGTGGTCAGCAGACAGAGAAGTTATTAATTTTTGAGAGGTCATCATAGTTGCTTTGGTAAATAGCTAATCTGCTTGCACTTCCCATTTTTTCCTCCACAAATGAGCCAAACTGTCAAAAACTTTGTAGTTAATGGCAAGAGTAACATCTCTTGAAATTAATTTTTATTTCATTCTACAATTCAATAGACAAAGGACGTCCCTTATCTAGAATCGTAAATGTCATACCACGCAACATTACTCCACTTTTTTATCTAGACCTTTGCCTCGCTTGTTGGCTTGCGCCTTCAGCTATTCAAACCTCGAATTAAAAAAATAACCATAATTAATTTAATCAATCTAAATGAAAGTCTTATATATGTGTGTGTGCATGTATTTTGGTCAATAAACAATCCTTTAACTAAATTAATTTTTTTTTTTTGCTGACTCGTTATCTTACTTTGAGCAAAGTTTACTTGCTCACCTGCTTCCTGATAATATATACAGGATATATTAGTTTTTTTGGAGGCATTATTCCGCTACAAATCCTGTTCGGGGACCAAGGGTGGATCTAGCAAATTAATTCATGGGGAGGACAACATTATAATAAAAATAATAAATTATAAAATTGGTCCTAATATCAAATTTTATTTATAAAATTTCCTCCATAAAAATTGGTGGAAAATTAAAGGAAATTTATATTTGAGTGGCATCAATTGCCCCCACACTCTCGAATTTAGATCCGCCTCTGCGTGGAACTTCTGACAACCGTATATGAAAAGTGATATATTCTCCGAAAGTAAAGGCCAAAAAAAAAAAATTATATTTGGGTGGTGTTCAGTCGGGGATTAGTTTCGGGGCAATAAGCATTTTCCATTCTATATACTGCAAAAAGCAGTTCGTGGTCATTCTGTGCGGCCTGGGTAAAAGTTCCAGCTTATTTAGGTTTGATTAGGTCCAACCCATTTCTCAGCACATTGACCAGACATTTGACTTTGAAAAAAATTAAAAAAAAAAGCAACCAAGATCCTCAATCTTTGCTTAAATATCTCAATTTCGGTTTTATTTGGTATTGAAATTGGACAATGATAATTTTTAATGTATAGTATTATAGTGTTTAACAAACACTAACTATTAGAACTTAAAAATTAAATTGATTTGGTCAATTATTTTTATGATGAAAAACTTATAATATTTTTACTATTTTTATCAAAATTATTATTTAAAAATTATGTATAATAATATATATTATTAACTTTTATTTAATAATTATAATTTTTTTCACAACAACTGAAATTTAAAAATTATAACATCTCAACATCAAACATAACTTTAAGGTAGTCTAACAGTCTCTTTTACATATAAACCTTAGGATTATTGTAATTATTTTTGAAAAAAGTTTATGTCACCATTTTTGAGACTAAAAAGATCTTTGTGTAAGGTAAGGGCCGATCCGAAGATAGTTATAAAATCCAATAGCACAAATAGTATAAAACAAAACTTGCCCTAAAATAATTACAAACTGACACCAGTGGGGATAAAATATTGACGATGGCATCGTTTTTCTGAAACAGTGTGCAGGGACACAGGAATTTGTCAACTATGAAACCTCATCAAACTTTCATTTTCGCTGTCGTATCAAGTAAAAGTGTTTATGCGAAACCATTTTCCGGAAGACACACACGCACACACACATTATACAAGTAATCAAACAAGTGGAAAGCGAGTGGCATGGCAATAAATTCAAATAACATTAAAATTGCATGGTAAAAGTCCAATTATGCTGAGGTGGCTACTTGAAAATTTCAACTAATTAAGACAATTTGGGGGCTTCAATTATTTTTATTGGCGGGAATTGAACCTTTTTTATTCACATTGTGATCAGTTCTTACAAGCATAAATATGTCTCCTTTGCATTGACAATCTCAGCAAAAACAGTTGACAGTTTTTCTCACAGCCTAAAAGAAATGGCAGGCAAAATTTCAAGCTCTGTGCTGCTGAAACTCTTCATTTTTGCCATGGTATTTTCCTCAATACTACCTTTCGAAGCTGCTCAACCTCCTGGTAATTGTGTACTCATATATTTCTGACTTTTACCTTTTTTCTTGGGATGTTCTTTAGAAGCTGTTTTAAAATAAAATTATTTGTCATTTATTGATCAGGCCCTCCTCTGTATAAGATGCCTCCTCGAGCACCAATACGGCCTTCACCACCAATAAGGTTCTGTCCACAATGTGTGTGTTGCGCGCCAGCACCACCAGGCAAATGCTGCCCCTGCAGCTGCTAATGAAAACACAGTTCACAGTTGGGTCTCCATATGTTGATGTAATACGCATACCGTTCCAAGTGTTTCTGAGACCTATATCTATATATCTATATATATAGCTGGCTGATATGAATAAATAAGAGAAACAGTGAGTTTCTACCTTACTGTAATGCAATATGGATTCATCGTCATGTGAATTCAATCCATGTCTCTTGCCTTCGATTAAATACATATCGAGTCTGTTGGGTACAGACAAGTATATATCACAACTATCCGAGACTCCGAGTAGCTTTTTGTGTGTAAACTAGCTGACTTAATTACGAGTTTTTATGTGGCACCCCTGAACTGACAATTAACAGTAAAAACAAATATATGATGTAAATTAATAGGAGCTAGGATCATCTTACATTTCAAATGCTATAACAATCTTTGGGTCTCTGGCAATCAATGCCTCGCCACTTTCGATGCAACTAGACACAATTGGGCCTGGATCTACACAGGCCCAATTGTTAACACAAATTTGCGTTTTATCTTTTTCATGTCGGGCCCAACCAGAGCACTGGGCTGGATTGCGCTTTGTTGCAGTGAAACGCACCTTTCAGTGGAGAAGCAGCAACACGGTGCCGGTTCGGAGAATTCCGGCATTGACAGTCTTCTCGACAGACTACGAACTCGGTGGGGGAATCAATTGATCGAATATTAATGATGTAATAAAGATGTCTTTATTTTTATTTTATTACTTTTACAACTTAAAAAATTATTTATTACATCATTAATGTTATAAAATTGTAACAAACAGGAGTAAAAAAAAAACACCGCTTTTGAGTTCTTTTACTATTATAAACTCGTTGCAGTCCTATGCGAGTTTTTTTTTTAATTAAGAAAAAGTTTTGCGTCAATAAATGTTTGGACTTTAAAATTATGATGGTAGAGTTAGAGATGTAATAGATTTTTTTTTTAAAAAAATCAATGAACAAAAATTGAAAAAACGGGAATAATTTACGATCAAGCTTTTTTAGTTAACTTTAAACAACACAAAAAAAATTATTAAAACTAATAAATCATTTCACTTAAGAGTGAGGCTATTGGCACTCCTTTATTTATCTCTTCAAATCCCGCTTGAATAATTACAATTATTTTTTAAATTAAAATAACGAGAATATACAAATAATATAAGAGTCTAATTGAATGTAGAAATGATTTCATAACTCTTTAAATTAACTAATTTTTTTTTTTAACAACGAAAGAAAGCTGGCAAAAAAGATAAAGAATCTTCTAAGAATTCAAGAGAAAAAAATGTTTACAACACCTGGTGCAATTTTTTAGTCCCAAGAACGTTAGGCATACAAAAGAGGGAAATTTGTAACCTACCCCCAAATAAATTGATATTTTACATTGCATCCCCAACAAATTTGACTTGTTGCACCACGCACCTAAAAAAATTGACATTTTACACTATGCCCCCAATTTCGTTAATTTTTTAGTTATTTTTAACGGCTCCGTTTAATTTTTGATTGAATGAAAAAAATACCCCTCTATGTTAAAAAATAAAATTTTTAGCTCATTTAATTTTTTTAAGGTTGTTTTTTTCAATTGCAATAAAAAAAACAATTCTTCTTACATGTTCATTGTCACCACTATTATTTTTCCTTTAATTTTTTAAGTTTTTTTTCAATTTTAATAAAAAAATTCTTGTTACATGTACATTTGTCACCACTATTATTTTCCTTTAATTTTTTAAAGATTTTTATTTCAATTGCAATAAAAAAATTTCTTGTTACACGTACATTGTCACCACCATTATTTTTTCTTTAATTTTTTAAAGATTTTTATTTCAATTTTAATAAAAAATTCTTGTTACACGGATATTATCACCACTATTATTTTTTCTTTAATTTTTTTAAGATTTTTATTTTTATTTTAATAAAAACATTTCATCTTACATGTAGATTATTACCACTATTAATTTTCCTTTAGTTTTTTAAAGATTTTATTTTAATTGCAATAAAGAGAATTCCCATTAAAATTAATTTAAGGAATAAACTTTCAATTTTACCCCTCTACCGTTAAACTTAATTGAGAAAATAACAAAATTAGGGATGTGGTGCAAAATGTTAATTTTTTTGGGTGTGCAGTGCAACAAGTCAAATTTGTTGAGGACGATGTGCAAAATGTCAATTTATTTAGGGGTAGATTACAAATTTCCCTACAAAAGAGTCGATTATGTGGTTTCCAGCATTTATGAGGATAACAAATCAATATTGTAGATGATTTATCGCAAGTCTTGTGAATCTCATTACCAAAGAATCCTTAGCACTCCCCTCTTCTGTTTACATATTCAAACCCAACATTATATCATTCACAAGTTCTCAAATGACAATTGAGAGAGCAAGTCTAAATGTTGAAATAATTCTCCTTCTTAATTATGTTCAATGTGAATATTAAAAAAAAATTATATGGGACATTGAATTATACGTAAATTACAATAAAAAAAATATTACTTTTTTGTTAGAATCAATCAGTTGATTCACATAAATACAAAATATTTTAAAAAAGTTTTGTTCGAGAGGTGTAAACAGTGAGAGAGGGATACAAATTACCAAGAGTTTTAAATATAATTTCACATATGAATTGTTCACAACTTCACATATGATTTGATTGAATATACAAAAAATAATAATAAAATAAAAAAGAAGAGACGTTGAGAAAGAGATGACAAGACTTATGAATGCGGTTTGCGATCTAGGGCTAGTTTTAGAAATTATGCGAGTGTTAATAGTAATGGTACAGTATTTTTAAAATTTTAATGATATTTATTTAGTAGAAGAGTTTTAAGAGAACATTAGAGGTGTGCCAATAACGCCACTCTTCACTTAACTAGTGATCACATAATCGGTAGTGATCCCTAAAATATGAATGGTCATGGTGTTTAATTATGATGCGAAGAAAATATGGAGCACGATATTTCTTCCTACTTTCTATTCCTCAAAAGCAATTTGGAGTCCATGGAAAGGAAAATGTTGGCTCCTATTAAATGTGTAGGAAATGGTCGACTCACGACTCTGCCACAAAAGTCACAACTGTTTATTTATAGTCATCATCAACGTCAATTTTTTATTAATTTCCAAACTCGAAATCCTATGCCACCATCAAGTAATTTAATGTTTTTAGGAAGATATTTATGAAAGTTCACTAGTAGTCTAGTAGGTGTGTGGAATCAACTCGTAAGGATTTGACGTGGTAGACTTGGCGTCAATTCAAAACTTCAACAATATGAAAAGATATATATGAAATTGTGGGGAAAAATCTAAGAGACCTCAAAAGTATGAGGTTCCAAGTTGGAAGTTTAATTCGTCTAATTAGTTACACCATGTGATCACATCTTATGACTATAAATATGTCTCGGTAGCGATATTAATTGAAGCATATAACAGTCAGTTTTTTCTTTTGTTTTTTTGGGGGTAAAAACTGAGCTGATAATAACTAAGATATGGCAGGCAACAATCCAAGATGCATGCTGCTAACTCTTTTCATCTTCGTCATAGTATTGTCTCCAATGTTGCCATGCAAAGAAGCAGCTCGTTTAACAGCTGCTAATGGTAATTAATCTCATACAGAAATATATGACGTCTTTTTACATATATTTCATAAGAGTACTTTTAAAGAACACGCTTTCTGTACAAATCCATAAAATTTCTCTAATTACTTTGAGTAGAAATTAATTAAACGCCGATATATTATCCTTCATTTTGACAGGCATTAATGTTTATCAATTATTGCAGGTCTTAGCGGAGTGCAGAGAGCACCTTTCGCACCTACAATCGTGTGTCCACTTTGTGTTAGGTGTTGCGAGCCTGCACCACCAGGTCGATGTTGCAAGTGCGGCTGCTGAACGTCAATCAGGATGCTTTAATACATAATATATACAAAGGCCAAGCTATTCTAAATATAGAATGTACCAACAAGCCTTGAGTTGTCATTGGCGACAACACATAGATTTGTTGTTATTACAATTATGATATAGTCCTATTACTCCTATATACGGATAAGAGAATAAAAGTGTGTCTATTTATTGTAATAATATGTGGATCAGTGTACGATTCCCATGGCATACTTATGAATCCATTATGATGATTATGGCTCCCCATTTATGCTTATTTTGCTTTTACTATTTTTAGAATTTAATTAATTAAGCAACTTAATATTATGAAAGATTTATTAATCGAGAAGATGAAAGATTTGCAAGATTTAAGGTTTTCTCAATCATTTTGCAGAACAAGGTTTACAGACAAATTAAATGTTGTAAGTAACCTATTTTCATTCTAAATAATAGATGTGAGTGAGGCTATTTGCACTCTAAAAATATACTTTGAACACTTATATTTAAAAAAATGCCTAATGTATTCTACATTTATTGATAATTTAGTATAATTAAACACAAGATTATTATTTTGGACACCCATTTATTTATAATTAATCTTTATTTTAAAACCTAAAACTTACTTCTTCATGTCCAATAAAACAAGAGTAATGATATAACAACAAATTCTTGCACAAACTTATTTTGTATAAATTGATGTGACATGATAAAATTAGTTGAATTAAATATATCTTGACCCACATGATTTATTTCTATTATTTTATATTTTCATTCAACTAATGCATAAATATCACAATAGTTTGTATAAATTAAGCTTGTACAAAAATTTGTAATTGTATCATCACTCATAAAACAATCATTTGTCTAAATTGGATTGTTTGTTTGCGGTGCATGTATGATTTAAAAAAAGGTTCAATTTTTTTCCTTTTTAATGAGCATTAGGATCAATTGTTGTGGTGCAAAAAGAATAGAAAAAAAAAAAGAGAGAGAAGCAATATAGGTGGGAAAAAAAAGGCAAAACAACATTGAGGTGCAATAAGTTAAGAAAAATATGATTAAAATAAGAGTTTGTCAGTGTTCACTTAAGGTCGTACTACATATTCTTACGGGTGTGTAGAGTAATAAATATCAGTTAGAGATTTAAGTGATTTTTTTCTTTTTGATATTTTAAAGAATGTAGATAATAAGATTCAAATACATAAATTTTAAAGATGAGTTCATAAAGTAATAAAATATTTAAAATAATATATAAAGTGTAAATATTTTCCACCCATAATAATACATAATACAATCTGATAGATGTTGTGGACTACAGAGATTTCCACAATTCCACCCTTTGTTTTTCAAGGCGACTCGGAGTCCGTGGAAAGAAGATGCCATGGGGGGCACCGAGAAAATGTCCAAGAACTGACTGGTCAAGGTCAACTATCCATATGAACTAAAATTTATTCTAAATCAAAGTTTTTACTTTTTTTTCTTTTTTCTTTTCTTTTTTCTTTTCCTGAACTTAGTGAAATCCCATCAAAACTCTCTGTACGGTTAAGAAAATGTTAAGAACAATGATAAATACATAAAACAATGAAATAACCATGATGAAGTATTTTATCTCTGAGTGAATTTTGAGAATTCTTTTTTTTAAAAGAAACAATAGAAAATCAGTGATTAAATTTTTTATACAATCATTACAAGATGATGATGATAATAATAATAATAATAATAATAATAATAATAATAATAATAATAATAATAATAATAATATTCTTTTGGGGGTTATGGTTGTGCTCCTTTATTATTTTACAAAATTTAATTATCATATATAAGATTTTCATGATTATTTTCCCTCCTAGTTATGACGACTAATTAATCACAATACAAGCCTACTGGATACACATTACTTCGTCACCTCCTGTTTCTCAGAGGTGTCTTGGGAGTCCATGGAAAATGTTTAGGGACTGGTCAAATATAAGAGGCGTCAGACTTTCGTTTGCAGTCACTTCGGCCCTGCCCCAATACTATTAGCATGAAAAAGAGAATTAACGAAGTAAATCCAGAACATTAAATTGCATGTTGCCGGCAGATATGGAGGTTTAAGATTGTAATTACAAATTAACCAACTGCCAACTTGCCTATGACAGATAATTATTGCTTTTCTTATTTATTTCGGAATAAATTAATTCAGTCAAGCAAAGCGAGACTTAAATTCGAGGTACACAGTTTTTATAAAGGTGGTGGAATCAACTCCTAGAAATCAATATTCAAATTAAATGGTAAAAGTCTTCGACTTGAGGAGTACGTAATTAGGGCTGCCTAGGCTGGTGCCGGGGAAGTTTCAAGGTAACCAATCTGAAAAGGAGCAAAAGCAAAATCAACCCTTTCGAATTAAGACTTTATGAATTGTGATCACTTGATGTGACTATAAATATGTCACACATTTTGCCATGATAATTAATCACAGCATATAACACTACTAATTAATTAATAGTACATCACTTTTTGCTTTCAATTTGAAAGACATGGCACGATTGATCAGTTCAAAATCCGTGCTGCTTACCCTCTTCATCTTTGCCATTGTATCGTCTCCAATGCTGCCATGCGAAGCAGCTGCTAAATCTGCCGCTAATGGTAATTTTAATACGTGTTTCTATATAAGAGCCTTTTAATTTTTTTTAATTAAAATCCCATCTAAACGAGTATTCTCCCAAAATCTTTTTATGCTTCAAATTTTCTTACCTTAATAAAATCGATCGCTTGTCCTCCGTTTTGATTTATTTATATATCTTAACAATCAATTCATATGCAGATCTCGGCGCAGTGATGCGAGCAAAGAAGCTGCCGCCGTTCCCACCGAAAGTCTACTGTCTGCATTGCGTGTGTTGTGTACCTGCGCCTCCGGGTGAATGTTGCAAGTGCGACTGCTGAAAATAATTTAATTCGTCCACAATAAGCAACTCGGTCGTCGTAATTAAGTAAATTCTATATATGTACTTAATTTACAGGGGTTTTGATCGCATGATGAACAAGAAAGTATAAAGAGTTCTTTATATTTTTATAATTCATTGGAGAATAATAAGATGAATCCCACAGTATTATTTGTATCCGCTGTGTTGATCGATCTGTAAATAATTTGATCTGAGCGTTATCGTAATTTTCAATACTCCAGTAAAATGAAAATTTAAAGTTGGGCTCAGCAATGACTCAATGGCAATGCAGATTAACTTTTCACAGGACACGAGATAATGGTGTTTATATATGTCCGCAGAAATCTCGTGATTATATATTTACGTAAACCAATTGACTTGTTCAACAAAATAAGAAATTAAAAAAAAAAATGTCCCAATCAATTCTGTGATGCAATATCCCGAAGTTGATACATTAAGTGTTTGGTATTAAATTTTGAAAAAAAATTTAGCAAATTGATAATTTTTAAATTATTGTAGATTTCATCTTATTTCATTTTTGTTTAAAAGATGAAAATGAATTGACGTATACAATAATTTGAAGGATATTTTAAAATTTATTATTTTACTAAATGTACTCTATAATAATTCCTTAAAATTTAGGCCATGGGAGATGGCAAATGGCAATGGCAACATCGTGTGGGTCGCAAGAAGAAATAGTAAAGGAACCAGTCAACTATATATATATATGTGTGTGTGTGTATGTATCTGTGTGTATGAGTGTGAGTGTGTTGACCTTAGAAAATTTAGTCTATAAGTCTATTCTAAATAATTCAAAATCGATGCAAGTTTTCTGTAAATAAAAGTTTTTTAAGAAATGAAAATTTTATTAATAAAATTACTGTTATGAATGGGAAATAATCCAAAATTTAACAGTAGTCCTAGAGTTTCAAGAGAGATTTAAAGGAACAAGCTAGCACATATTCGTATTCTCGTCCATAAATCAATTGTGTCACGGCTAGGACAGTTTTGTTGGGTGGGGGGGAAGAGAAGAATAATACTAGTCGTCTCTTTTAGTCTTAAGGCTTTGGGCTAACTAATTATCTTTCCGTTGAAAAACATTTATACTGCTACACGTCCATCGTTGTTGGGCTCAACGGACAACAACTGTGGGTCCTAGAGACCAGGCGGTTGTTGCCCCCTGCCGCTGCAGTGTGTTATCAGCTGACTCTCCGTCCCAAAATGGCTCTCCATTACGAGTATACACTTGTTCGTGATGATATTTTGTGCTGTTATTAACTTGAATAATTAATGTGCTTGACTGTGTCCTGTTATTTACTTGATTACAGCTCAAGTCAGAAAAGCAATTCATGTCGTAGCCAGCCACTGAAATATATCTCATTATTTGATTACGGACTGTGCAAAATTGCAAATCACGTCGTAATCATCTCTATTAGGACATGCCAACTCAAATATTACATCAATTTCAGCCAATGTCATATTAATTGGAAACAGATATTTGATTAAAAAATTGGGTCCGCGGAGGCCAAAAGTTAGCTCAAGCATTAAAGATGAACAATTGCGTAAAAATTTGAACGTCAAGACACACCTTTATTGACTATGCATACCATCAATCTCAACATGGCCTTAAAGATGCCATTAAAGACTGAAAATAACAAAGCACAGAGTTACTGAAACAAGTTGTATAGAGTCCCTTTCATGTATGCTGTACTCTTTAATCGCTTTATAAATAATGCACAAGACTCCACTAAAGGCTACCTTAAAAGGCAAGAAATGGGTTCAAAATGTAAAAGCAATAGGGCTTATGATTCAATGATGAGGTTTATATTCATATCACTCTTTGCCATTTGTGTTTGCATTGAAAAGCAAACAGTTTTGGCTTCTGATGCTACATCTTCTGGCAAGAGTGAGAAATTTGCCCGTCACAAGCACGCTAGAAGGAAACTAGATGACATAGGAGGTAAGTACTTGAATGTCTGCAATTTGTCAATGTAAGTACAATCAAATTTTACAATAACAAATATTTGAATGATTAATTTTTCTTATATATATATATATAGTTTTTTTTGGGTTTATGTAACTTATTGTAGGCGACATAAGTATAGACTGCGGGGTACCGGCAGGTTTCATGTACCTTGACGAAAAAATACAGCTAAGTTACAAATCGGATGAAGAATTTATCAGAACTGGAGTGAATAAGAACATTTCTTCAAAGTTCATGTCTGCGAATCTTCAAAACACTTATGCAACTGTCAGAAGTTTCCCTGAAGGAAATAGAAATTGTTACTCACTTAGACCTCCAGAAGGCAAAGCAAAGACCTACTTGACAAGGGCTTCTTTCATGTATGGGGATTATGATGACGAAGACAAGCTGCCTGAATTTGATCTATAAATTGGAGTTAAACGATGGGACAGTATAAAGTTCGACAATGCATCTCATGTTGTAATTAAAGAATTATACATTCAGCCTTAATGGATGAAATTAACGTTTGTCTCCTCAATACTGGTAAAGGAAATCCTTTCATTTCAGCATTAGAGCTAAGGCATTTCCATAATGCCACTTACAGAACTCAATCTGGAGCTTTAGTGTTATACCGGCGCCTTGATGTCGGTTCAACAACCAATCAGATAATCAGGTACCAAGTGATTATATCTCAATATGTGAGTCTCATGGATAAATTTTAGGCTGATAGAAAATTTTTATATGCTTACCTGGGTTGACTAGATATCATAAGTTCTGTTCCAAGTAACATACTTTCACTCAGGTTTAAAGATGATCACTATGATCGAATTTGGGTTCCTTACCCTGGTTTCCCTGGTTCTGCATCAATCAATACCTCATTCATCATTGATTCCCTGGTTGATTCTCAGTATAGACTACCATCAGCTGTTATGAAAACTGCTGTCAAGCAAATGAATGTTAATGATTCACTGGAATTTGACTTTGAAATTGGCGATCCGACATTACAGTTCTATGTGTACATGCACTTTGCTGAACTTGAAAGCCTCCAAAGGAACCAGTACAGAGAATTCAGCATGAAACTGAATGGTAACTTGTGGAAGAAGTCAGTTGTTCCTGAGTACCTACAGTCAAAAACTATATCTAGCACACAGCCGGCAAGAGGAAGCAAGCTCAGTTTCTCTTTGTGTAAAACATCAAATTCCACCCTCCCTGCCATTCTAAACGCAATAGAAATATATATTCTGACAGATACATTACAAGAACCAACGGACCAAGATGATGGTATGTTCTTGCCATGCTTTTATGTTTCCGTTGTACTTAAAAGGCTAAAGTATAATCTAAATTTTGATACTGATCTTTCTTTCAAAAAATCACTCAATGCAATCATGGACATAAAGTTGACCTATGATGCGGGTAAAGGCTGGCAGGGAGATCCATGCTCTCCAATTTATTATTCTTGGGATGGCCTGAATTGCAGCTACAACGGTTACAACCCCCAAAAATTATCTCTTTGTGAGTGCCTGTGGAAAATTACATATGAGACTAGCTGTAGCTTGATTAACTATAAAAACTTACAAAAATATGTTTATGAATTATCTGCAGGAATCTAACGTCAGAAGGATTGACAGGCAAGATATCTCCTTCACTGTCCAATCTAAAGTCACTAGAGAGTCTGTAAGCATAAGCCAAATACAATGCGATAATTTATCTTCAAATTTCAAAATTACTTGCAAAAGGTCCTAATCTGAAGATTTCTTTTTTTAAGGGACTTATCGAACAACAGCTTGACCGGATCAATTCCTGAATTTCTGTCACAACTACCTCTCTTGAGAGTTCTGTAAGTTATTGAGCTTTAATCGCATACCCTGATATTGACTTCTTGGAAAACAGGAACATCTGAATTGAGTATGTATTTACAGGAACTTGGACGGAAACAAACTCTCCGGTTCAGTTCCCACATCTCTCATGGCAAGGTCACAGAATGGATCACTCTTATTGAGGTTTGCATTTTATTTTGCCGTAGTAAATGATAATATTTTTGATATCCTGTTAACAAAATCAGCTTCTTTCCTATTTCTCCAACTTCAATGTTTTTCTCTAAGAACAATTTACCCAATAACAGCATCGGCAGAAACCCAGATCTTTGTTTGTCAGCTCCATGCAAGAAGGAAAAGAGAAATATTGTGATGCCGGTAGTTGCAGCCAGTGTGTCATTGCTAGTTATTTTAATTGCATTGCTTATTTTCTGGACCTATAAACGAAAACGAGGTATATAAAATTTCAGCTTTAAATTCCAGGAATTTTGCTTAGCAGACCAAATGCTAACTATATGATGCACTTTGATTCATAGCTGCAAGGCTGAATGTCGATAATTCTCACTCAAACAAAGAAGGGTCTTTAAAATCAGATAATCAACAGTTTACGTACTCTGAGATTGTGGATATCACTAATAACTTCCACAGGATTCTTGGAAAAGGAGGGTTTGGAACAGTTTACCATGGTTACTTGGCAGATGGTTCTGAAGTTGCCGTCAAAATGCTCTCTGCCTCATCATCTCAAGGGCCTAAGCAATTCCGAACCGAGGTAGAACCGATTGATTACTATAAAAATTTATCCCCAACATATTTTTAGTTTGGTCATTTAGACTTGTGTCCTTTTGATGTATACAGGCACAGCTCTCGATGAGAGTTCATCCCAGAAACTTAGCTTCTCTTGTTAGATATTGCAATGATGGTGGAAACGTTGGACTCGTCTACGAGTATATGGCATATGGGAACTTGAAGCAATATCTATTTGGTATTTTCTTAGTCAATCTTCATGTTTGTATAAAGAACACATTAAAATGAGAAATGTGTAGTGTGTTTTACGTTTTTTTTTTTTTTCTCCTCCTCCAGATGAAACAAAGGAAGCTTTGAGTTGGAAAGATAGACTTCAAATTGCAGTTGATGCAGCACAAGGTGAAGAAAACAGATTGACCAATTAATAAATTTGATCTCTCTAGTTTTCATCAGTCACAGCCAAGCTAACATATTCTGCAATGAAATTTACAGGGCTAGAGTACTTGCATCATGGCTGCAAGCCGCCTATAATTCACAGAGATGTGAAGACTACCAACATTTTGTTGAATGAAAAAATGCAGGCAAAATTAGCAGATTTTGGATTCTCGAAAATTTGCCCAGCTGAAAGCGAAAGTCATATATCGACATCAATTGTTGGCACAGTCGGTTACCTTGATCCAGAGTAAGTCCATCTAATTTCGAAAAGCTGAAGATAGCCAAAAGTTGCATATGTGAAAATTTTTTAATTTGATATCCTCTGCAGGTATTATGGATCGAATCGGCTAACCGAGAAAAGTGATGTGTACAGCTTTGGAATTGTTCTGTTAGAACTAATCACTGGCCTGCCTGCAATAATAAGAGGCTATAATAACACATATTGTTAATAGGGTGGGTCCATTTCTTGAAAGAGGGGATGTCAGAAGCATCGTTGATCCTAGACTGGAAGCAAATTTTGACACTAATTCCGTCTGGAAAGCTGCTGAGACTGCGATGGAATGTGTGCCATCAATTTCCTTCCAAAGACCAACTATGAGCCACGTGGTGACAGAACTAAAAATGTGCCTGGAAATGGAAACCGCCCGTGAACAAATTCAGAGAACAAAAAGCCAAATGCTGAGTTTAAGCAGTTCAGTTGACATAAGTGCTGTGGATGTTGAAACAGAAATGGGTCCTGAAGCAAGGTAGAAGTAAAAATTTGTGAATGCATTACCCATTGGAAGCTTTTTTCTTGGTTGAATAAAGGCCACTCTGTAAATATTGTGCTTATGCTAAATTGTGAAATCAAAACAGATAAAGTGTTTGTAAACAAATGTCAATTCGGAGTTTGTACTAAGTGTTGATGCTGAAATCTGCTCGCCTTATGCCCGACCAGATTTTTCCACCAACGATTGTATATCTAGTAAATTGAATACCGAACTGGTTTTGCTCCGACAATTGTCCCAACCTCAGGAATTGAAAACCTGCACTCACAAATATGGATCAGAGACGCCAGTGGTTTTGCCGACGTAAACCCTCCGATGCTCACAAGTTAGATCAAGATGTTTACGGGAAAACAATGTGCCTAAGGATTCGGGAATTACTTTAAATAGTCTCACAATTTTTTAATAGCAAATAACCTGGCTGTATTTTGACAGAGTTTTCCCTTCTCTCTCAATTTTTTCATCCCTTTCTTCATCGATTGCTTCCTCTTTTATAGCCTCTGTCCCACGTTTCCATTTGCCCTTCATCTCCCCCAATTTCGGGCAGTGGCCACTCTTCACAGGATTCTAATAGCCATATTGCGTGCAAACATGGGACACCGTATCTCTCTCAACGGTTCTGGGCCTGACGCAATTATCGCGATTTTCGTGAGATCGTGTTCCTGAAGTTTGAGGAGTAAGTGTCTACTCGGTACATGTCTCTGGTCGGCACAATCCTCTGGTTGACAATCTCCTCTGCTCGGAACAATCTGACCGAGGTGAATCATGTCGGGGTGGGACAAATGGCATAGCCAAGGTGGTGTCCTCATTGACTTAACACTAAGTTTCACATTTATTTGGGATTCATTTGACATTGAAGTATACATTCCCCTAAAGTGGTCACATAACCGCGCCTATTGTGCGTGCTTCAGCAGGACTGGCCGCTGAAAATAGAAACTGAACGAGCTAATCATGGACTGAATCAGATTTCATGTCCGTTTCAATTTGGCCCGTAAACCAAACAGTGTTTCTTTTTCCTACTTTTCGAGCCTTTGCAAAATTCATTTATTCTAGAAAAAGTAAACCCAACTATGGTACTCAGGTCAAATGAGCAATTCTAT
Organism: Citrus glauca; assembly: GCA_029633175.1. Classification (NCBI taxonomy): domain Eukaryota; kingdom Viridiplantae; phylum Streptophyta; class Magnoliopsida; order Sapindales; family Rutaceae; genus Citrus; species Citrus glauca. The sequence continues at coordinate 2,225,513 of JAQOOD010000007.1, read as the reverse complement.
TTTGACATTAACGTTAGATTAATTCGAAAAAGTGTTGACTGAAATGACTCATGAAGTTAAATTAGTTCTATTTGTTGCTATTTTTTAGGATTATGACCATTTCTTCATGATATTTTCTTACACTTAGTTGTTACTCTCAACATGTAGCAGATTTTTCTGCAATTTAGTTTCCATTATGCTGTATAAATAGAAGATTTTTGCTCAATAAAATATAACTTAGTAGTCTCTAAATCAGCCTTCTCTCATTATCTTTAAATCCAAAATAATGGTATCAGAGCACTTGATCTTTAGGGACCTGTGAGATTGAGAAAGCTTGAACACAGTTCCTAAACAATTATCACCTTATCTCCCCAAAAACATAAAACCTTTCCAGAATGAATTCAGAAAATCCATTCACTGCAATTGCACCTCCAGTGTTTGATGGAACAAATTATCAAGCGTGGGCTGTTACAATGGAAGCTTATCTTGATGCGAATGATCTGTGGGAAGCTATTGAACAAATATATGAAGTTCCAACCTTGCTAGACAATCCAACTCTTGCACAAATCAGAAATCAAAAAGAGATGAAGCAAGAAAAATCAAAAGCAAAAGCAACCTTGTTTACAGCAGTGTCATCCACCATTTTTTCCAGAATAATGACGCTGAAAACAGCCAAGGAAATTTGGGATTTTTTGAAGCAAGAATACGAAGGAAACGAAAGGGTTAAAGGGATGCAAGTGCTGAATTTGATCCTAGAACTTGAGATGCAAAAGATGAAAGAATCAGACAAAATTCAAGAATATTCTGACAGACTTTTTGAGATTGCCAACAAGTTAAGGCTCCTTGGTAGTGATTTTTCCTACTCTAGAGTTGTTCAAAAATCCTAGTTATAGTTCCTGAAAAGTTTGAGCCTACATTTCATCTTTGGAAAACTCAAAAGATCTATCAAGTATTACCTCGGCAGAATTGTTGAATGCATTACATGCATTAGAACAAATGAGGCTTATGAGACAAGAAGAATCTGTGGAGGGTGCTTTTCAAGCCAAACCACAAAACAACAAAGGTAGCAAAAATAAGAAAAAACATAACAAAGTCAACAAACTTGGAGGTTCTGCAAGCAGTAACAAAAATAGCCAAAGCAGCAACACTCAAGTCTTTCCACCTTGCCTTTACTGCAAAAAATCAATCATCCACAAAATAAGTGTTGGTGGAGGACAGATGCAAAATGTCACAAGTGTGGTCAGTTAGGGCACATGGAAATGATATGCAAGAGTCAACAGCAGCCAAAGAGAAGCCACGGTTGTTTATAGGGGTGGGCATTTTCCGGTTCGGGCTCCGAACCGAACCGAACCGAAACCAATCGGTTCTTAAAAATTCAAACTGAACACGAACCGAATTGTAGAACCGAACCGAACCGAACCGAACCGAACCGAAATATTTTGGTTCGGTTCTACAATTCGGTTCAATTTGGTTCGGTTCGGTTCGCACATATACCTATTTTTTACAGTTTTAACCAAATCTTACTGCATTTTATAATTTTCACTTGCATTTTACAGAATATAAGTTCACAACAAGAAAAATAAAAAGTCTTGTATTCAAACTTTCAAAGTAAGCCAAAGCACTCAATAATTAAATTTAAACTAAATTTAAACTAATTAAATTTAATAATTAATAAATATACATATATATCAATTTAATTACTTAAAATGGTTTATATTCAACTGCAATTTTCATGTTGACCTACAAAGTTGGTCGGCCGTTGTTGATTTGCGAAGTTCTACATACAAAAATTGGACAAATTGAACAAGGTTAGTAATACTAAAAAAATAAATTTAGATTAAAATTAAACAAATTATATAATGTTGATAATACTTAAAAAGTAAAATATACCTTCCGCAAGTTGATCCATAAACTCATTATCTTCAACTAATTGATTTAGGTCCGCCGTTGTATCCACGAAAAGAGAAGTCCGCAACCAATTCTGTAATAATACCAATGCTTCCACCATGTCTGGAGTCAAAGAGCTTCTATATTGATCAAGTATACGACCTCCAGTACTAAGGCAGACTCAGAGGCAACAGTAGACACCGGAATAGCAAGAACATCCCTTGCTATACTTGACAAGATTGGGTAATTAGCACTATTCACCCTCCACCATAATAAAATAGCAAATTTAGTGCCCATATTACTTTTTGCAATTTTTTCAGTCTTCTCCATCAAGTAAAGATCCAACTCATTTGATAACTCCGGGCTACCTTCACTAACCGCAACCGCTTTACTAAATTCGGAGAAAGGATCCTCAATCATAACATCATCATCATCACCCAAATCCCAAAAATTCAATCCACTTCCACTTCCACTAGCTAAATTTTGGCTCCCGCTTGTGCTTCCGCTTGCACTTCCACTTGCACTCCCACTTCTACCCGATTTGTATTGTGCATTATAAGACTCATAAAGCTTAATCAATAAATTCTTGACCATTTCCTTCATCTCAACACATTTGACACTATCCTTGCCATATAATTTCTCAAAGCAATGTGTTGCGAATTTCATTTTTCCCCTTGGATCAAGTACAGAAGCAACAATCAACAACTTATTTATCTTGAAACAACCATCCCAATACTTATTAAATTTTTCCTTCATTTTAATTGCCATGAAACCAAAAGACTATCGTTACTAGTAGACAATGATCCCAAAGATTGTTCAATTTGACATATCAAATTGTAACAAATATTTGATGTCACCTAAAAAAAATAATGTTAATAAAGCTAAAATAAACTTCATCATATTATTATATATCATAAATTAAAAACAATATAGCATCATATTATTATATATCAAATCATATTATTATATATAGCATTAAAAACAATATAGCTTATAAAAAACAATATAGCATCATATTATTATATATCAAAATTTAAAAAAATGATAAAGATTTGATGTTACCTTCAAAGATGAAGAAAATTGCAAAGTCGCATCATGAAACGTCTTTAAAAACTTGACTATGCGTCGAGTATTTTCCCAATCACTGTACAATGGCGGCCCCTCCCTTTTCTTCTTCCCACCATCTTTTTCATTGAAATAAGCATCATAAAGCTTATCTTCAAGTGCCATTCGATCAAATGCCGGCTTAAATTTTAATGCCGTATTCAACATGGAATATGTAGAATTCCACCTAGTGGGACAATCCAAAATCACACTTCCTCGGCAATTAATCTTCTCTTGTTGCACACGAATTTGAAATGCTTGCATTCTAGCAGTGGAAGATCTCACATACTTCACCGCATTCCGAACACTAACTATACTCTGCTCTAATTCCTTCAACCCTTCAGTAACGATCAAATTCAATATGTGTGCACAGCAACGAACATGCAAATAATATCCATTCAACACTAAGCCATCATCCCTCCAAGTCTTCACTCTATCAATCAAGTACCTAAGAGCACCCTCATTTGGACTTGCATTGTCAACAGTTACAGTAAACACTCGCTCGATACCCCAATCAATTAAACATTTTTCAAGCTGCTTACCAATGGTCTCCGCTGAATGATCATTAACAGTGTTAAAACTGATAATCTTCCTATGTAAGTTCCAATCTCTATCAATAAAGTGAGCGGTGATGACCATGTAGCTAGCTGTTGTAATGGAAGTCCAAATATCCGTAGTCAAAGATACTCTTTGCTTATTCCCCGCCAATAAACTCTTCAACTTAGCCTTTTCCTCTAAATACATCTCAAGAGTATCTCGACTAATGGTTCTTCTTGATGGGAGAAGATATCTCGGAGTTGCAACACTACAAAAATGCCTAAAACCCGGATTCTCCACAACAGAAAAAGGCAACTCATCAAGAACAATCATTTTCACGGTTGCCCATCTACAAGCTTCTTGACTAAATCCTCTTGCCACAACTTCATCACTACCAACATCTTGAGTTAATGTTGTTTGGCTTTTTTGCAAGTCCTTGAACTTTTGACATCTTTCACGGTTATGAGTTCTCAAAGTGCTAGTCCCGTACCCGACCGTCCCACATTCAAATTCTTGACCACAGTAGTTGCATTTACACTTTGTATGATCATTTAGAACTCTAGTAAAATGTTGCCACACTGTTGATCTTGGAATCATTTTTTTCCTTGGTAGTGGTGGTTTGGATGACGATGACTTTTTCCGCTTGTTTCCACCGGTGACAATTGTTGCCGAATCATTTTCATTATCATTAACTTCAACTTCATGCTCAAAATCATCGGCTACACAATCAAGATTGTCTTGAACTCTTGAATAATTAGACATCTAAAATAAATTAAATAAAAAGAAATAAGCAATCATAATTTATTTAATAATTTGATTTACTTTCAATGAAAACTTTTACCCCTATTGTTGAAAAATGGACTTTCATATCTTATGCATCGGTGAATTTTATCTGTTTAAATAGAGATAAAAATATTATTATAAAATAAGATAGTAGTAAGTTGAGTTTCCTAGATGAGTCACGAGTATAACAATACTTTATTTGCTTACATTAGATTATCCTTAACGATTATATCTTACGTATACAATATTAAAAATTGCTTAATTAATTAATTAACAATACATTAGGTTAATTAATAAAGCTTATCATTTTGGGATATGTGGGTTATTAATTTTTTATTCTCTCCACAATCTAACCTCATCACACTTTCACGGGCAAAAGATTGTTTCAATCAAAATCTATAATTTATAATTCCCTGGATGATTGCTACATGTGAGACTTTATGATTATCATTTACAAATCCCAATAATCAAACCACATAAAATGAAAAAAAAAACACAAATAGTCCAGCTTTTGTTTTTGGTGAGGTCTACATAATTGAAAAACAATAATAAAAGTTGCAACGAAAGAATAAAAAAATTCAACAAAAGAAATAGATTAAAGAAACAATGATAAAAGTTGCAATGAAAGAATAAAAAATTCAACACAAGAAATAAATTATGGAAGACAATTAAAGGATAGAAGCGGCCATTACCATTTGAAGGAAAAGAGATGCGAGCAAAAACGTCCAGATCTTGGTGAAGGGAGATGATGATAGTGGCTAGTTGAAAGTAGTGACAGTAGTGATGGGAGAGGTTTTGGGAGTGTCGGCACTTAGCACTCGGCAGTGTGGTGGATCTAAGAATTTTGTAAGTTATGTTTGCTATGTTTTAATTCACAATTTTATGAATGAAGGGAAAGAGATGTAGATCTAAGGATTGTTCTTTATCTTTGCTATCTTTCATGCTTGAAGAGATGCGCCACCACTGACCGTGATGCAAGGGATCCAGGGAGAGGCCGCGAGTCATTGATCCGATGAGGGAGATAACTGGATTTTGGTTTTTGGAAAGGTTTAGAAATTAGAGTTACGAAATTAGGAATTAGAAAACAGGGGATTTGTGAATTAGCATTTTATATTTTTTATTTTGAATTTTTATTAAATTAATTTGTAAATAAATGGAATGAACCGATCGGTTCTTCGGTTCAGTTTGGTTTTGAACCGAACCAAATGTAAACCAATCGGTTCTTGAATTTTCAAACCATTCGGTTTTTTACCTTAGAATCGAACCGAACCGAACCAAATTATTTCGGTTCGGTTCGGTTCGGTTCGGAAAAAACCGAACCGTTTGCCCAGCCCTAGTTGTTTATGATCATCCTCAAGGGGAACAGTTGTTTATGGTATCATGTTTTGCCACCAACAGCTCCATAGAGAGTTGGCTTATACAAACCACATGGCTTATGATCGAGAGCTCTTCAGAGAGCTTGACAAGACCGCTATTTCTAAAGTCAAAATTGAAAATGGGGCAGACGTTGCAGTAAAAGGCAAAGGAACAGTAGGGATTGAAGGCTACACAGGTCTGAAATTGATTTCTCATGTTTTATATGTTCCTGAACCAATCAAAATCTCTTGAGTGTTACTCAGTTGTTAGAAAAAGGCTATAAGATGCTGTTTGAAGACAAGAACTGTGTAATCAAATATGCAAAAGATAGAGAGGCATTCAAAGTTCAAATGAAAGGCAAAAGCTTTGCCTTGGATTTGATGAAAAAAGAACAAGCTGTTGTTCACAGAGAAGATAGCAATGCGATGCTTGGGCACAAGAGATTAGGGCATTTCCATCATATTGCTCTACTTTACATGAAGAAGAACGATCTGGTCAAAAGCTTGCCTAAATTAGAGGAGGAGCCTCCTGAATGTACTGCCTGTCAGTATGGGAAGCATGCTAGGATTCAAAGCCTAGAGAGCTACACAGAGGTTGTAATTAATACACACAGATATTGGAGGACCAATGAACACACCATCTTTGAATAACAGTAAGTATTATATTGTTTTCATTGATGATTACTGAAGAATGTACTGGATTTATTTTATTAAGTTGCTGACATCTTTGTGAAGTTTAAAGCTTGGGTTGAAACTTAAAGCAGATGCAAGATGCAAGTGGTTAGGTCTGATAATAGAACGAAATATACCTCTAAAAAATTTAACAAGTTTTGTGAAGATGCAGGCATTGAACATCAGCTGACAACACTTTACAATCCTCAGCAGAATGGTGTTGTGTAGAGGAAAAACCAGACAATAATGGAGATGACAAAATGCTTACTTCATGACAAAATGCTGCCAAAGAAATTTTGGGTTGAGGCCATTAACACAATAGTTTTTTACTGAACAGATTGCCAAAAAAAGCTTTTGCAGAAAAAGACTCCATTTGAAGCATGGTATGGCTACAAACCAAAGCTGCGTAATCTGAAGACATTTGGTTGTCCATGTTTCTCTTACATCCCTTAAGTCAAGAGAGACAAATTGGACAAAAAGGTAGAACTGGGGATTTTTGTGGGCTATAGCTCAATTTCAAAAGCCTACAAGATCAATTTACTAAAAAGCAACAAAGTAATAGTCAGTAAAGATGTTCAATTCTTTGAGTTAGATAACTGGAGTTGGGAGAATGACAAGAAGCTTGAGGTTCAGAAAGAGAATGATGAGGAACCAAATCACTCTCTGACATCTATAAGAGGGGTAATATTGATGTAATAGAGCCTACAGGGTATGAAGAAGCTACAACTGATCAGACATGGATAGCCGCAATGAAAGACGAGCTAAAGATGATTAAAAAAAATCAAACATGGGAGTTGGTAAACCGACCTGAACATAAGAAAGCTATATGAGTCAAGTGGGTTTACAGGACCAAGCTCAATCTGAATGGATCTGTAAATAAGTACAACGTAAGACTTGCTGTCAAAGGATATGCCCAGATGTTTGGGGTATATTTTTCTGAAACTTTTGCCCCAGTTGCCAGGTTGGACACTATAAGGATGTTGTTGGCTCTTACTGCACAACAAGGTTGGGTTATACACCAAATGGATGTCAAATCAGCCTTTTTGAATGGATACTTAGAGGAAGAAATTTTTGTGGAGCAACCTGAGGGGTTTATTTTTCCAGGACAAGAGGAGAAAGTATATCGACTAAAGAGAGCCCTATACGGTTTAAAACATGCAACTTAGGTCCTGATATAGTAGAATTGACACACATTTAACAAACATAGGCTTAAAAAAAGTCTGAGTGAATCTACTTTATATCAAGAAGGCTGATAATAAAATACTTGTGGTATCTCTGTATGTTGATGATCTACTTATTATAGGAAGTAGCAAGGAGTTGAGTGACAGGTTTAAAGTATAAATGAAAGATGTCTTTGAAATGACGGACTTTAGGAGGATGACATTCTTCTTTGGTATGCAGGTATATCAAAAGCAAAATAAAATATTTCTATGCCAGCAAAAGTATGCAAAGGAAGTTATCAAGAAATTCAACATGGAAGAGTGCAAGCCAACTGCAACTCTAATAAATCAAAAGGAGAAGTTTTGCAAAGAAGATGAAGTTGAAAATGTGGATGAAAGACTGTACAGAAGCCTAATAGGCTGCCTAATGTATTTACCTGCAACCAGACCAGATGTCATGCATGCAATAAGTTTGCTATCAATGTATATGCACTATTGATAACTCTATGAAATGAGAATTATTACATCAATTCTAGACTTAAATAATTAGAGAACAAATAAAGTGTTTTCATTACATTTTGGTTGTATGTTGCATAAACATTCATTTTAATTGAGTCTTAATAAGTTTTGCTTGAATTAAAGTAATTTGTATTCAAAACAGGTGCATAATTGTAGGTTTTCAGAAAGTCTTAATTCATGAAGAGATGTAGAGGTATTAGATTAGCAAGAGGAGGAAAGAAGATGGCCACAAGAGAAGTAAAGTACAATCAAGAACAGTGCAGTGTTGCAGCTGTTGTTAGAGCAACCAGTGTTATAGCATTCTGGAAGTAATGAGGGAGAAAACTTAGGCGCGGGCCAGCTGCAGAATCGCGATCTGCATGTTTCTTAATTTAACTCATGCAAGGCCACATACTTTTATTTTACCATAATTTGCAGTATAAAAGGGAGGTGCGCACCACATAGAAAGGCGGCAAATGAATTATCATTAAAATCATTAGAGAGGAAAGGAGAAGAAGATCAGAATTGAAGAGTGTTGTTTCAGCAACATTAAGGAATCTTGCAAAATCATTTGGATTTGTCTTTTACCGTTCTCAACTTATATTTATCTTCTTTCTTTAATTGTTCTGATGTATCCCATGAATAATATATTTATGTTTGTTTTTCTTATTCAGAATATAAACTAGATTTACTTGTAGTTGAGTGACAAACAATCCAATGGGTTTTTGACTGTTCTTATGTGTTGTTATGTTATTATTGCAGCGTTTTACTCTAGTAGTTATTATTAATATAACTGTTATTTCGGTTGACCACCCATTTAATAGTTCATGTTAAGATAGAGCCGCAAAAGGGCATGTCTTAGCAGATATTATTAGAGTATTACTTGATCTTAATTTAAGTTTCTTGAATTAAGTTATCTTAAATCTCATAAAGGCTATACTTAAAGTTAAGATTTGTGACACACTAGACATAGGTACTCACCTTGTAGGGTGGAGAGACTAAAGAATCATAATGCCATACCATAAGTAGATTAGCAACTGGTCATTGTTAATAGATTTAAGGGTATGGGAGTTTCAATATGCGATAGTTGAGGATGCAGATTAATTCTGCCTAGTGTTGCAGCACTTGCTGTAACAACTAGTGTTAACTTGATGAAAAGTAGTCAGCTCATAAGGAGAGTTTGATCATTCAACTACCATAGTCTCAATTGAATCTTAGACACATTTAATTTGGTTTAATTCATTACGGTACTGTTTAACTTTATTCTCTCACAATCATCAATTTCAATAGAACCACTCTACATTTGTTAACTTCGGATTGAATTTAGTGGCACTATTGTGATTGCTATAACATTTCAAGTGACATCAATCCCTGTGGAAACGATCTTGAATATTCATCATTTTATTACTTGTTGTGTACACTTGCACATTGACACCAATAGCATTTGATTATAAAATTAACCAACAACTATGCTATTGAAATTCATTTTCAGGCAGAATTCTTAGTTATGTTAAGGGCACAATTGATTATGGAATAAGGTTCAGTCAAGTTAAAAACTTCAGTGTTTATGGATATTCTGATAGTGATTAGGCTGGATGTGTTGATGATATGAGGAGCACCCCAGGTTATTATTTTAGCTTTGGTTCTGGAAATTTTTCATGGTGTTCTAGGAAGCAAGAAGTCATAGCTCAATCCACAACAGAATCAGAATATGTAGCTGCTGCTGCTGCTGTGAATCAAGCCCAGCAGAAGCAGAAAGTCATGACAAATTTGCATATGGAACAACAAGAAGGCACACAAATATTTGTGAACAACCAAGCTGCACTTTCAATTGCTAATAATCCAGTGTTCCATGGCTAAACAAAACACTTCAAGATAAAAGCTTTATTTTCTAAGAGAGGTACAAAGAGAAGGAGAATTGCAGCTGATCTACTGCAAAACAGAAAATCAAAGTGCTGACATCTCAACAAAAGCACTTTAAAAAATGAGATATGAATTCTTGAGGCAAAAACTTGGTGTATGCAGCTGCAGCGTCAAGGAGGAGAATGCTGACCGGAATGACTCATGAAGTTAAATAAGTTTTATTTGTTGTTATTTTTTTAGGATTATGACTACTTCTTCATGCTATTTTCTTGCACTTAGTTGGTATGCTCAACATGTAGTAGATTTTTCTGCAATTTAGTTTTCATTATGCTGTATAAATAGAAGACTTTGTTGCTTAATAAAATATAACATAGTAGTCTCTGAATCAGCCTTCTCTCATTATCTTTAAATCCAACAAAAAGCCTAGGACCACATTGCTAGTAGATTAGGGTAGAAATGTAGATCTATACATAAAAAATTGAACTCCTTTTTGGTCATATGTTTTCAGTTTCTCGATTTTACCTCTGACCTGCAAGATTTGCAGAAATTGGTGTGGGAATAGGAAGTTATAGTTGTAATATATTGAATATCGCATGTAAACATGGATGATGGCGCACATTTTAAAAACATTATTCAGTAAAGATATGCACCTAACATATCTGAGCAACTAGTTAGATGTTAGAAGCAATATGGCAACAATGTATTAACTGAAGCACATGCAACTTCCTCATGGCTCCAACTCATAATGCCGCCATCTATTTATTCATCTCAACTACCAAGCCCCCCTCATCACCTACATCGAAGAGAAATCATTAATATGGTTTCTATAAATTGTCTGAGCATGAAAAAATATCTGAAAAGGAAAACAACGAAACAAGATACGGAGCACATGCTTGGATGTTGGTTAAATTTACACATAAAGTGCATACGGAAGCCTTCAATGTTCGGGCAGTGACTTGAACTACTCTCATTTATTAAGTCCACTCTCAACTTCTATCCTCCTCCTTTAAGGCATAATGGGTAATTGACTTTTCTATTATAAGGTCCAATTCACAGCTAAAAGACTCGACAGCAAAACCAGCTTAATGAAAGTGGATATGTGTTGCGGGAAAACAGTTCTGTTTGTGGTGCTTGCATTTGCACTTGCATATGCACAAGATGCAGCGCCACTTGTTCCTGCAATCATAACATTTGGTGATTCTGCTGTAGATGTTGGAAACAACAACTATCTTGCCACCCTTTTCAAGGCTAATTACCCTCCTTATGGAAGGGACTTTAACAATCATCAACCTACTGGAAGATTTTGCAATGGGAAATTAGCCACTGACTTCACTGGTTAGTAAAAACGCCTACTCTAAAGATACTGTATTCTCAAATAATGTTGTATGTAAGTTCTGTTTCTTTGTTTGAATTCCTTTATGCAGCTGATACCCTAGGCTTCAAGACTTATGCGCCAGCATATCTCAGCCCACAGGCTACAGGGAAAAACCTACTTATTGGAGCCAACTTTGCTTCAGCGGGATCTGGTTATGATGACAGGACATCCTACTTAAATGTAAGCAACATTTCTTGATCTTATTTAATTTACAAAGTTTCTTGCCTCTAAACAACTGTTCTTTGTGTTGCAGCATGCAATTTCATTGACTCAGCAGTTGCAGTACTATAGAGAGTACCAGAGTAAGCTAGCAAAGGTAGCTGGTAGCAAACAATCAGCTTCCATAATCAAGGATGCGATATACATAGTGGGTGCTGGGAGTGGTGACTTTCTTCAGAATTACTATGTCAATCCTTTACTTAACAAAGTCTACACTCCTGAGCAGTATAGCTCAATGCTTGTCAATATTTTCTCAAGTTTTATTAAGGTGTCTTGCCATCTTTACTGCTGTTTCTGTTAATTTTTCAAAGTTAAACTGCTGATTTCTTCGAAAAAGTTGAAACTGATAATGGATATTGGCTGCTTTGTTGTAAAGAACATGCATGGATTGGGGGCAAGAAAATTTGGAGTGACTTCACTGCCACCATTGGGTTGCCTTCCAGCAGCAAGAACTTTATTTGGATATCACGAGAGCGGCTGTGTCTCTAGAATCAATACTGATGCTCAACAATTTAACAAGATGGTCAGCTCCGCAGCAACAAATCTTCAAAAGCAACTTCCTGATCTGAAAATTGTGATTTTCGACATTTTCAAGCCAATCTATGACCTTGTCCAGTCCCCTTCAAAATCTGGTATTGCACAAACTCGGGATCCCATTTAGCTGGTCATTTGAAACATGATACAAGCATTGGCTTAGCCCTTATGCCCTTATAATTAACGTTAGTCAATACCTTCTATGCTTTTTTAGGCTTCGTGGAGGCAACAAGAGGTTGCTGTGGAACAGGAACTGTAGAAACAACTGTCTTTCTGTGCAATCCAAAGTCGCCTGGAACATGCTCCAATGCCTCTCAGTATGTGTTCTGGGACAGTGTTCATCCTTCTCAGGCTGCTAATCAGGTTATTGCCGATGAATTGATTGTTCAAGGATTTGCCCTTCTCTGAAGGGGATGTCAAATCCATGGAAATGATCAATATTTCTGTTGAGGCTTCTTAATCTTCTTGGTGTCTGTGCTTCAGTTTATCTGCTTGTCTATACATCATTTTAAGATTTCCTTTGTTTCTTCTAACATTTGCTATATATATATAGCGTTTTGCTACTATTTTACCATCTCTATTATAGTCCTTAGCCAAGCAAAAAGCTTCTCTTAACAGTGATGTAAATGAGGTGCTTGTTGTCCATCAAGAGAAATTTCAATTCATTCTGCTTGTTCTGATCATAAAAAGTTTCACAATGGCATAAGCGCAGCTTCTATATAGTCGTTTAAGATCGATCTTAATAACATATACGCAGGGTAAAGAACAAAAAAAAAAAAAACAAAAGGACATATCTACCCTTGGAATGAAACTAAAACTTTTACATGCGACATTTCACGGTGCCTCTACAGAAATTAAGTCATAAAAACATCTTTCATTTCACAGTCAAAGCAAATCATAGAAGAGCTGCTTGTGCGGTGACATATTATACGATGATTGTGAACATGCACATCAATCAGCCATTGTAAATCAATAAATATATGAATAGTATAGGAACCACATTTCTTATATGAGAAATGAGTGGAGGAGGCACATGAAACGCACATTATATGGGAAGCGTGCGGAGCTTCCACTTTGCGAAATTTAGCGAAGTGCACAAATAAATGACTAAATAATAAGAAGCCAGAAAATATGATAATTTTGACTATTGAACTTCATTTCAGTGGGCACTTTGCTCCTTTTCCAAAAACTCTCAGAGAATCAACTAAAAGAACATAAATGGTAAACTTTGATAAAAAAAATACCTCAAAATTTCTTCCCAAAGAAGTAAGCATCATGATGAGCAGGGCGAACTGTCATGGCTGATTCCTCTGAGTCGAACTGAACAAATCTGAATCCCTTACTTTTTGCTATCTTCTTCAGCTACCTTGCAAGAAAGAACAGCTGCAAATTGGCAGAACAAACCGAGCAAGCAAGTGCCTTCAACTGAAGAGGCCAAGTGCTTGACACGAAAGATTACCAACACCACATTTCCCAAGTGAAGGATGAAGGATCCCTCTGGCACCACATTATCCTCATTTGTTTTCTCTTTTTAGACATGCCATAGCCTTACAAGCTAAAGAAAACATGCAAGAACTTTTCTTTCTTTCTCAATTCTTTTGCCCTCTAGTGGATGTTTTGTTTTTGTTTAAATTGGTAAAAGGGTACCTGTAAATTTTCAAGCAAAATTAAAAGCCACTCAATGCAACCAGAGAAGATTGATGCTTGTAGCTTTGGAATCGTTTTTTGAATAAATGCCATTTGTAATTACTTGCTTCGCCTTGATCTTGAAAGCACAAAAGTTAAAAGAGTGGTGCTATTGGCACACCTCTAAGGTTCTCTTAAAACCTCTCTACTGAATAAACACCATTAAAAATTGGAAAATATTGTACTATTGCTATTAACAATCACATAATTTCTAAAACTAGCCCTAAATCGTAAACCCCAGTCGCGTCATCTCTTTCTCAACGGCTTTTCTTTTTTCTTTTAGTTTTTTTTTTTGTGTTTTCAGTCAAATCATATGTGAAGTTGTGAATAACACATATGTAAAATTATAAACAAAACTCTTAGTAATTTGTATCCCTCTCTTATTGTTTACACCTCACGAGCAATATTTCTTAGAATATTTTGTATTTATGTGAATCAATTGACTGCTTCTAACAAAGAATTAATGCATTTTTTTTCTTACTATAATTTACGTATAATTCAATGTCCTATATAATTTTTTCTCATTCTTCAAATTGAACATAATTAAGAATGAGAATTTATTTCAACATTTAGACTTGCTCTCTCAATTGTCATTTGAAAACTATGATTGATATGATGTTGGGTTTGAATATGTAAATAGGAAAGAGGAGTGCGAAAGATTCTTTGGTAATGAGATTCACAAGACTTATGATAAATCATCTTATTTATCATCCTCATAAATGCTGGAAATCACATAATCAGACTCTTTTGTATGCCTAAAATTCTTGGGACAAAAAAATTGCACCAAATATTGAAAATATTTTTTTCTCTTAAATTCTTATAAGATTCTTTATCTTTTTCACCTGCTTTGTTTTAGTGTGAAAAAAATATGAGTTAATTTAAAGAGTTATGAAATCATTTATGCATTCAATTAGACTCTTCTATTATTTGTCTATTCTCATAATTTTAATTTAAGATATAATTATAATTATTCAATCGGAGTTTTAAGAGATAAATGAAGGAGTGTCAATAGTCCCACTCAAAGTCAAAATGTCAATTCGGAGTATGTATTATACAGGTATGATATTTATTTGGGATTTGTATGACATTGAAGTTTATCATCTCCTGAAGAGGTGGACCCATAACTGAGCCCATTCTGCAACCTTCAGCAAGGCCCACCAGTGAAGAGATTTCATGTTACTTCTAAAGTTGGTCCACTATCTAAACGATGTTTCTTTTTTCCAAATCATTTATTGTAGACAAGTGAACCCAACTACAATGCACAGGCTAATTGAGGTACTTCATTTATTGCAGAACCGTGGACCGCATAGAAAAGCCTTGGACTACATTACAAATAGATTAGGGTAGAAATATACAAATTGGACCCGTTCTTAGGAATATTTTTCGCTTTGTGAACCCAATTTTTTTTTTTTAAAAAAAAATCTGTTATACATAGATATTACTGACATTACATCAGATATTACAATGAATATTTATAATCATACTATATAACTGGGACCACCATCATATATTGACACACTGAAGTATATGCCCAGATATTTAAACCCTCTCTAATATTCGAGAGGCGCCTGCTCCATTCACATTTCGTAAGGGAGAGACTGTTTCCACTCAATTAATTGATAATTGAGGAAGAACTGAAACTAACCTCCATAATATTCTTATGGAGGCTCGAACCCTTGCACTCAATATTGTAAGTGCAAGGCTTCTTCCATTGGACCAAAGGCCCATTGGTTTGTGGACCCAATTTTCTGACCAGCAAGATTTGTAGAAACTGAGATGGGATTGCAAATTTAGGGTTATAAAATATTGAAAATCAATTGCGAAAATTGACGATGATGCACATTCTAACAACATTATTCAGTGAAGAAACATACTATATAGTACCTCAAGCACACACACGCAACTTTATTGTGACTCCAATTCAAGAGTGTCATCACCCATTTATTCATCTCAAGTCTCAACTACCGGCCTCCTCTCGTCACCTACATCTAGAGAAATCATCATTAAGGTTTCTATATGTTGTCTGAGCACAAAGGTAGTAGGACTCGATCCAAGCCGGCTAAACTCGGCTGGACAAAAAACATAAGCCCAAGCCGGCAGGACCCGAAATATTGCAATGACTTTAACTACGCTCAAGCTCCATCCTCCTCCTTCAATGCACATCTGAAGACTGACATAATTGGGTCATTAACTCATGGCCTTTTTATCATAAGGTTCAGTTCACAGCTCAAAGACTCAAAAAACAAAACCAGCTCTAAAGAAAATGGTTCTCTGTAGCAGGAAAACAGTTGTGTTTTTGGTGCTGGCATTTGCATTTGCAAGCAAAGGGTATGCACAAGAGGCAGGGCCTCTTGTTCCTGCAATCGTAAGTTTTGGTGATTCTTCAGTAGATGTTGGCAACAACAATCATCTTCTCACCTATTTCAAGGCCAATTACCCTCCTTATGGAAGAGATTTTATCAATCATCAACCTACTGGAAGATTTTGCGATGGGAAATTAGTCACTGACTTCACTGGTAAGTAAAGTATAATCACCAACTCTATAGATGATTATACTTTTCACCAACGTGGAAACTCACTCTTCCAAAGAGTCTAGCGCAAGAGCACAATAAATCCTCTAATAAATTTATCTCATATATAAACTCAATTTGTAAAATGTTAGAGATGAGGTGAGTTGTTAAGTAAACGCATGCGTAAGAATTGGTTATGTAATAACTATACAAAGAATCATTAACCATAGCCATTTAGTATTTATTGAAATATTTAAACTTTTAACTATCGAATATTTAAACATTGAACATTTAAATTACTTGGACATTAAAATATTTTAGCCGTTAAATTGTATATCATATAAAAGTCGATACAATATCATAATAAATTTTTAAAAGTTTTGTTAAAATAAACAATTTTAAGAAAAAAATTTCTTTAAACAATATATAATTTTTAACTCAAATGTATTCAATCTCATAAAATATTATAAATATAATACATGAATTCACTTACCTTGAATAGCAGCAATCAATCAATCAAGTCATCAAGGACACAATCATTATTTGAGCTCAGTCATGCCTTATATTCATAAAAAAAAAAAAATTGACATTCATATCAATTCTTATGGTCCAATTATGTTGCAACTGTGGTATAATACTATAGTTACTTTTATCTATTGAATCCAATTAATACAACTGTGTACCTATAGATCTAATGGCTGAAAGCAACTGTGGTATGATTTTGCCCCAATTCCTAACCTTATTGTTCTCCTTGATCCATACCTCATCTTGATCTAAGAGCGTACAAATATTTATCAGTAGCTCCAAGAAACTCAAATACGATGCTCCTATTGATTGTCCCTTTTTCCTTTTTCCATATCTTTACTTTTCTAAGCCTTTCTTCTCCTCATTCTCTGCATCTCCTTTTTCATTTGCAAACCCTTTTCTCTTGTTTCTTTGTTTGAATTTCCTTTTGCAGCTGATACCCTAGGCTTTAAGAGTTATGCGCCCGCATATCTTAGCCCACAAGCTAGAGGGAAAAACCTCCTTATTGGAGCCAACTTTGCTTCAGCTGGATCTGGTTATGATGGCAATACATCCATCATAAACGTAAGAAAAATGTATTGATCTTATTAAATGCAAAGTTTCATTTCTCTAAACAACCGTTCTTTGTGTTGCAGCATGCAATTTCATTGACTCACCAATTGCAGTACTATAGAGAGTACCAGAGTAAGCTGCCAAAGTTAGCTGGTCGCAAACAATCAGCTTCCATAATCAAGGATGCAATATACATAGTGGGGACTGGGAATGGTGACTTTCTTCAGAATTACTATGCCAAACCATCGCTTGACACAGTCTATACTCCTGAACAGTATAGCTCAATGCTTGTCAAATCTTTCTCAAGTTTTATCAAGGTAACTTGTCACCTTCACTGTCGTTTCTCTTGTTTTGTTAATGAATTAAAATGCTATAATTTATTAGAAAAAGTGAAAGTGATAATGCTGTCCTGTTATGAAGAATTTGTATGGATTGGGAGCAAGGAAATTTGGAGTCACTTCATTGCCACCGCTGGGTTGCTTTCCCGCAGCAAGAATTTTATTCGGTAATCATGGAAGGGGCTGTGTCTCTAGAATCAATACTGCTGCTCAACAATTTAATAAGAAGGTCAACTCTTCAGCATCAAATCTCCAAAAGCAACTTCCTGGTCTGAAAATTGTGATTTTCGACATTTTCAAGCCACTCTATGAACTTGTCCGGTCCCCTTCAAAATTTGGTATTGCACAAACTGAGGAGTCCATTTAGCTGGTCAACTGAAAACATGCTACCAGCAATGCTTATAATTAATGTTAATTGGATTCCTTCTTTGCTTTGCTAGGCTTCGTGGAAGCAACAAGAAGTTGCTGTGGAACAGGAACTACAAAGAGAACTGTATTTCTGTGCAATCAAAAGTCAGCTAGAACATGCCGCAATGCCTCCCAGTATGTGTTCTGGGACAGTGTTCATCCTTCTCAGGCTGCTAATAAGGTTATTGCCAATGAAATGATTGTTCAAGGATTTGCCCTTATCTGAAGAGGATATCTAGTCCATAAATATGATCAACATTTCTGTTCAGGTTTCTTCACCCTCTAGGTATCTGCGCCTCAGATTATCTATTTGTTCGTATTTCATTTCAACATTTCCTTTGTCACTTTTAATATGCTTTAGTGTGCTGCTACTATTTTATCCATCTCTATTATAATCCTTAGCAGAACAAAATGGTTGCAATCATAAAAAAGTTTTAAAATGGCTTAAGTGCGGCTACAGAGTATTTTATGTAACATCCTAATACCATAAATATAGGGAAAAGAACAACAAAAACAAAAGGACATATGAACCCTTTGAATGAAACTTAAACTTTGTACATGCAACATTTTGCTGATCTATGCAAAAATCAAGTGAAAAAAATATCTTCTTTCCTCGTTAGATCTGCACAGCCAAGCAAATGAGAGAAGGGCTACTTTGTTCGATGACGTTTATGGTGATACCAAACAAGTACACATCAGTAATGATCTATTGTTCTTTTTCAAACACGATAATGAAAAAACCTGCTCTCTAACTAAAAGATTTGACAGTTCAATCAACATGGTAGTGAATAAAAAAAAGTCGCTGACCACATTTTTTTTTTCTTCTCGAGAATTCCACCTTAAGTGTACATTATCTTGCACCTGTCAATTTCTATCTTAACTATATTGGGACCTTGTTGACATCATAGGTGGTAAAAATTTTATTTTATTTAAACAAAAAATATAACACCTCGGCCTGAACTATGAGGGCAAATCTAAGCACAACTTGCTGATTTATTTAAATATGTCTTTACAATTAATAAAAATTCAAGCATCCAATACTATTATTTAAATAACAAAAGACTTTAAAAATTTGCTAAACCATTTATGGCCCTCATTTCAAGTCCTTCACCTCATTCATCATGAATTAATCATGACTTCTAAAAACGGAATCATAATAAAATATAATGAGTACAAATATCAATAAAATACATATAAACTTATACATAATGCAAATGAATGATATGTCATGATCTTGTCAAAACTTTGTGAAAAAGAAAATCATCAAAATCTCTTTCTGTCGGTTTTAAACTTTCACATTTTCTCTTATCAAAATACATATTATGCATGTGGCACTTTGTGCTATGACCAGCATTTTGCACCATGCGTGTTACTTCGTGGCACATCGGCCTTTGATAGGTGGCCCCCGTATGGTCTCCAGAGGTTGCCCCCATATAACTTTAAGAGATGACTTCCAATGCAAAATCTCATAAAACAGAAATTCTATTACTAAAATTCACTTTCTCATTCATAGAAAATTTAATGCATTCTTGTGCTCGTGCACTGAACTCTCACACAATATATGCCCCTGTACATAATCATGCACATAAAGACACATCATATAAACACATGGGCAGAGACATATAAATTTGTATTCTTATATATCAAAAATAAGCTTTGTAAACATATCAAACATATACATATTATTTATTGTGATTCATTTAGAAGTCTAATTTACTTACCTCTCGGCATCCATATGTAACAAATTGCATATTGACATTATCAACCAAAAAATCATTAGTAAAATTCTCATAAGATATAATGGAGTTATAATCCTAACTACAATATCCTCAAATTTCTGATTTTAAACATCTTCTACACTCAACCTCAAATACTCTCAATATTCGATCTCCAAACTAGAACAACACATGTTCTTCAATTTTAATAAATTATTACCTATTAAAAAGATCTCAAAATTTTCAAAGCATATGAGGACAACTGGAAATTCATTTGTAAAAATTACATAGCTTAGTTCCTTAAAAACTATTGAAAATAATTTATGTTTTAGGCCTCATCAATTTTGTCAAACAATTTTCTATTTTGAATATACTTGCTTTACAAATACAAAATAGTTTATTGTTTTATCGTAAAATCATGAAAAATTTCACAATTACACTAGACATATATAAAAATCATTAATCCAAATTTCATAATTTTTGAAAAAGTCTATCTATGGTAAAATAATTTTGTAATTCATGTTCTTTACTAAAATCAGAAATTTCCAGGTTTTCAGACATGAGGTAAAAAAATCATAGAATATCAAATTCTTAGTGGATTAGCTAGAAACAAGTTTCAAAACATTCTGGAAGATGTTTAGTTTAACATATCTAAAATCTAGAATCAAAATCAATTTGTAAAAATTACGATAATTTTTGTAATAACTCACTGTCAACATATTTTCTACAAAATCTTAAGTTTCTACTTCTACTATAATTATCTAATCATGTTTTTCCATAACCATCAACAAAAATCAAGAATTGAAATTTACCTCTAGTCTTCTCTCGATGCAATATCCATTTCAAATCACACAACTTGGCCCATGCATTGCTCATGGCTAAACTAAGAAGAAGATTTTCTTAGTTTCTTCTATATTTTCTTCTTCTTTTCTTTTCCTTTTCGTTTCTTCTATATTTTCTTTTTTTTTTTTTTGCTCTCAGCCGATCTCTCTCTCTCTCTCTCTCTCATATAATAGAAAAGACATCTTATTCTTTTTATACTATGGTACAAAGATCACTAAAAAAGTGAAAAGACTAAAATACCCTTAAGAGAATTGAGATATTGCAGTAAAAAATCGTCATAGTTTAACGTAAGGGTTCTTTAATCTTTGCCTTGTCTTTTTTTTTTATTGTTTTTTTATTGTTTCTATTGATGCGAGATTCTGGTTTTCTGCTCGTCCGTGACCAGAATCTCTCCTCAATTAGTTCTACCACGACCAGGATCCCTCCTTGCAAGACCTCTTCTCCACAGATTCCTGCGTACACAATAACAAGTCAGACTATACCGGGTGTTTTCCCGACGTAAACCCTCCAACACGCAAGTCAGAAACATAGGTTTCGCTTTCCTGGGAAAATCGGCCACTAATCTTATGGCTTGTTTTCAATCTCTCAATCAAGAGCTCTTTTTTGTCTTAGTTTTAATATCAAAAAGGCTAACCTTTTTACCTTCGTTAGCTACCTTTTTATAGGCTCTCTCTTGATCCCGACCTTCCACAACCCACGTCCATTACCTCCCCCCAATTCTTGGAAGTGGACGCTCCGTTATTGTAGTCGTGGCTGGATGAACTTCGTGGCTTGATTCTTGGGTAGGAGTGCATGTACGTCTTGCCAACCGTCATTGACTGGGTCTCCTCACCTCGACCTATAGCAAGAATAGTTTTATGCTCCTAGTAGGAGGCCAGCTCCTGTTGCGGCCCCGTGGATGGTACACTCGTGAACGACTAGGAATATTCTTTCTCGTGTTCCCCTGCTACCAGACTTCTGCGAAATATATATGTTCGCGAAATTCTGTTACTAGGTATCTGCTAATCATGGCCAGTCTTGTCGAGGTATATCCCCCAAACAGGTTCTTTCCCTCCAGTGAAGTTCTATTGGCTGCAGTTAACTCGTAAAATATACTCAACAAATAATCATTGAGAAGAACCCAAGCCACCACCATCTAAACATTGAGGCCACCAAATTCACAGTAACTGACCCATTGTAGAACACGAATTTAGGAGCCATCAACGTCAATGTCTAGCCAACAATCCTTATGTTGAGGATGCCCTCGTCGCATGCTGAAGACATCCCAACTATATTCAATCACGCGATTTCTTCAATCTTCATCAGTGGCTCTCTCTGTCGATTAAGACCTCCTTCAAGGTTAAAAGGAGTCAGCAGCCAAAAGCTAACTAAGACCACCACTATTTCACCGCTGAAATCGTGGAATCTACCAAAAAAAGTGGTATACAACGTTAAAATATTTTCATTTACATATACTTTCATAAACGATTTCTCATGAATTTTCTAACTGACGCTTCCAATAAATTTTATAAAATTTTGTCAATGTCGTTGATTAATTATAGGAATTTTGATGATGAGTTCTACAAATTTCAAGTGAAATTTCTAGAAAATTTAAAACCAATGAAGTATATTTATGTATGGTTTAACCAGACTTTACGAAGCCAATGAACTCGTAACTAATCGGTGACTTATGCTCTTAAGAAATATAAATATGATAAACAAATCACTTGCCTTCCTATTCTAAAACTAAAGGATGACAAGTAGGCTACTTAGAATGGCTTCAAATGACTTGTCATCTACGCGCGCGAATCCTCAGTGACTGCTTTGCCTTTTCACCCTCAACCTAAAAATGCTTCCACCCGTGAACAAAAATAACAAGCTTGCATGCCTTTCGATAACTTTACTAACTTAGCAAAGACAGTGAAAGCAATGGGTTCAAATACTCATGGAAGTTAAAAAGTGTATTCATTTGAGTAACGACTGCCTTGCAGATCCACATTTGTATTCATGTTTTTAACAAAAGCTTGAAACTTTTTACAATGCACTAACAATACTAACTGGGTATTTATAAACAGGGTATGAAGCTATACAGTACTTATAGTCAGCCAAATGTAAATGAAGACGAATTCGTTCGTAATCTCCCCTTTTTTGCGCCATGGGTACTCTTCAAAACTTCAGCAAATTTCAACAGATTAGCATCCTGATCAGGTTGCTTTCCAAAATCAATAGAACTTTCTCTACTCAAAGAAAACCTCTTGTATGCATCAGAAGATACCAAATCACTATTACTCCGACGACTTTTCACATTCCTAATTTCATCCTCATTTACACTTCTCAATCTTTGGATATCTAGAGAATGTCTATATGAACTCCGAGGCGAAACTGCATTCATTCCCGTCGAAGTACCCGAACTGTACCACGGTGAATCGCCATCTTCGAAGGACCCTATTTTATCCACAGAAGAACTACGTTTAAGAGGACTAACATCTTTCCCTCGTACAAGTTTCCTTAACTTATGGAAGAATTTGGTTTTGTTTGAAGAACTGATCTTGGTAGAAAATGATTTATCAGCAGAAGAGTCACCATGGCGATTTTCGGAGTCTGTGATACACGATGCTTGAGAGGTCGACCAGTGGTCAGAGTCGATATTCATAATGTTTCCATGCCCTTCAGTATGTGCATATTCAAGTATTAACTGCTTGGCTTTCTCTTCAGACTTGGGACTCAAAGTTTTGCTAAGGTCTCTTGCAACTGTCTTACCGGCTGGGGGCTGATAATTCCGCAGCTCATACCGTAAGCAAGCATTTATCCACTTCAGATAAACCAACTCCTCAACACCAGCACATTTATCTCCATGTAGTTTCTCAACTTCCTTAGACAGACTTGTGTTTTCTTCCCTCAAACGTTGGCTCATTTCGTTCAGAGCTTCTCTCTGCAAGAGAATGTACGGATAGGAGGAAAATAATTCAAGAAAAAGCAGTGGTATAAAGAAGAAAATGAAGAAATTACCACAAATTGACGGATTACCTCTCCATCTTCCAACACAGAAATTTCAAGCATTTGGGTGGACTCCAACCTCCGAGCCAATTGCGAATTTTCCAGTTGCAAATTCATTTTAGACTTCCTCAAATCTTCCGCTTCAGCCTCTAAAACCTTTAGCCTTTGCAATCTTGATTGCGTATCTGGATCTATTGCAGCAGCTTTGTGTGCTTGTTCTTGCAACTTAGTGACCCTTTCCTGAACGGCTAAGATTTGTTCCCTGTTCTGCTCAGCTTCAGTCCTCAATTTCTTCTTGAGCAGTTTAATTTTTGTTTTTGCAGCTTCAAGCTCACTAACAGTTTTTGTATGATCAGCCACCTGTGCTTCCAGTCTGCGATTATCAGCCTGTAAAGATTCAATCTTGAGATTAAGAAGTCTAGCCTCCATATTGTTTAGCTTTAATCGGTTTTGGAGCTCCATCACAATGGTTTCTTGCTCTTTGAGGCCATAATATTCAAGTAACTCGACCTCAAGATTCTTCTCCCGGTCCTGAAGCATTTGAACCATGCTTTTCAGGTTCTTGACTTCTTGCTCACAATCATCCTTCTCTGAACCTCTGCATGGTCGGGGATTTTCGACATCTGACTTAGGTGTCACAATGACTTTCTTTGGATGATAACCAACATTGGGGCCACCAAAGTTGATTTCCTTCACTAGTTCATTGAACTCTGGCAGGAGGTAACTGTTATTATCTCTACTCTGTCTACTACTAGGTGAAAGACCAACCATGGAATTGTCAACCACCACCTTCTCCATATAAGACTCTTCCTGCAATAAAGAAAGCAACAAATGATAGGTTTGCTGAAGTAATTCCCAGAGTAAGCTCGTGAAAATGGGCACGATAGCAAGTAGTAATCGACATCATTCTCGATTCTAAACCAATTATATGTTTTTAGTCTTCGAAACTCTCGGGTATGTCATTCAATCAATTCATAAATCAATTTGCAAAATTCATTTGAGCCTCAAGCCTAGCATTCAACTCATGGAAGTGTGTCACGGACACCAATTTCAATTGGAATAAAACTTCAATGTGTTAGGAACAAAAATTGAAATCGGACTAAACTTACATATCTTTGGCTAGCAACTGAAACAACACTGCAGGAACTAGGCACTGACTTTAAGTTGGGGACTTCGTCTTCATGTTGGTCCCTTACTCCTAATTCAAATTCACTTCCATGATCTGAAAAGAAAAAAATAAATAAACAAAACATTATTGATACAAGTACAGAAAAAGCCAAATTCATAAACAAGAGAATAAAATAACAAAGCGGTAACTCAAACCTGAAAAACCTGATGATGTAGGAGGCAAGGAAGGTTTACTTCCTTTCTTTCTAAGGCGCACAACAAAAATCCCTGCTAAAGAGAAAACAAAAGCCACCCCAAATTTCACAAGAAGAGGTTTCATGTCTTTCCTCTCTCCCAGCTTCATCATTCTGAAACACTAATCATAGCTTAATCACTGATCAACATAAAAAGAGGGATCATAGTTCTTCTTCTTCATCATCCATCTACACAGCCAACATAAACAAAATAAACAATTAGATGAATATTACCAAATAAAACAACACATGATTAACCAGACATTAAATTAATTACACATCCACAGACCAAAACTAACATAATCAATATAACTATAGCATATGCCCAAAATTTCATATGATCCATCACAGAACAAATTAGAAGGCACATTTAAAATAAATATATAAATCAACTTATGCTGATCACAAGGAAAACACACACAAAATCAAAAGAAAACAAAACATTTTATGCTAACTACATATAAAGGAAGTAATTCATAATTGCTCAGAAACAGAAACATCAAAAACAAAAACTAAGTAATACCCAATTCAATAAACAAGCCAAAGAAACAACGAAGATCATGAGAATCATATAACCCACATCAAACCAGTCAAAAGGTGCAATAAAAGCAAAACCCACATGAGTTTTAATAAAGACGGGCATAGAAACAGAGCACTCACTTTAAAGAGAGGATTGATTCCGAAGCACCTTGTGTTAAAATAGAGAATCAAACAGAGCAGCAACAGTAACGGCTTTGTCCTTTGATTTTATTTGTTTTATAAATTCAAGTTTGAAATGTGATTTTTTAACTGGGTGTATGTTTTTGTCTCTTTTAAAAACACAAAACAAGTTGACAAAATTCAATGAATTAAGAAGTCTTCAAACAGCAATAATGACAAAGACGGACACTTGTTGTTGGCTTCTCTGTTTTACTGTCATGTTAAGTTGCCAGATGGGATAAAGATTTTGTCCCATGAAGATTCTGATTCCAAGTCTAGACCAAGAAGAAATGGACTACGAATTTTGGATTGTTTCAGATTTTCAGATTTTTAAGATGATTTACGTGTTTTTATAATCGCTTTTTAAGATAATCAAAGAGTTTTTTTAATTTTAGATATTTAGATAAAGCTTGGCTGGAAATAATGGAAGGCCTTATTATGCGCCTTTTCTTTTGTACATTTTATCTCCATTGCCAAACTAATCGTTGCCGGGGCAACAAACAATTGAATATTAACACCTGCTTTAGGTCTCGAGTTCGGATTCAACCCAACTAATTTTCCTTTTATTTATATGTTTTTGCCTCTTCTAAAATAATGCTTTTAGAATCATCTTCAAAATCAGAAGAATTCAAAAGAAAAAGTATTTTCATTTTTTGCGTTTTTTTATTATTCTAATATACAAAAATTGAACCTGAAAACCATGAAGCCACGTAGAGGCATTTAATTGAACGGGTGTGAACAAAAGAAAGCTCCCGTTTAAGCTTGATACACGTCAATAATTCCCACCTACCTTTTCACTCCCACGCATTAAAGAACAAAAAACTTTCACGTAATTCTAGAGAAGAAAATATTAGAAAATCAAATAAAAACAGTAGAACCAAAACTAAAAAGACACAATAGTATTATTAGATTCTCAGGTACATTTCTTAAGATTTGGAAACCAAGTAAATATCAAAAATTAATATAAGAGTAATTTAATCTCACTTAATATAAATATCTACCGACTGCCAAAGTCACCAACTTTGTGTGACTAATAAAGTTATGAATTTGACATCATTAATAACTTTGATCTTCCGTGTCTTGAAGTCGATCACCATCCTTAAATGCTTGACCAATATGATCAAGATGTTTCTGAAGTAGTTGATGGTTTGAAGCTTGACACGTCCAATAATTTTACATCATTCAATCTCGACATACAAATCAATTTTGGAATTGAATTCTTATTACTCAACCAAACATGTGGAAGTTAAAATCAAGGACAACGCAAAGGGTGATAGCATGCTGAGATTTGTCAACCTTTTACATTTTCACTTTTTCCTTAAAACTGTGTTCGGGTGTTGGATAAAATGCTTAGATTGGATTAATTTCATAAATTCAAAATCTAATCTCACGTTTGGTTATTAAAAATAAATAAATCAGGATAGTTTATCCTGAGCTCACACTTTCTCGAAAAATCATTCAAATTGATCAAATCAGGACTCAAAACATGTAAATCGGATAGTAGTCTGTCTCATGAATAGTTTTTGTGACCCCAGTTTACTGGCAAATCAATGTTAGTTACAGATGAATGTTAGTTACAGATGATCCACTAGGTCTCGTCAATATGTCCCCTTCATTCTCTATCTCTCAAAACATTTTTAATCATTAGGCCGTCACTGAATCTCTCTGTTTTTACTTGCTGATGGTTAGCTCAGCGGCAATATTAATGGGGAACGCATAGTAATGATTTCTTATTATGCGGAAGCAAAGCCCACATTCCTGAATCTTCTCCACTAATTGCTTCAACGCATTCTGCATACTTTTCATCTCATACTTAACAAAACCACCTTGTCGACGTGACTCAAACAACACGTAGGATGGAGAAGATATCTCGAAGCATGCACAAAAACAAGTAAAGAGAGGGACACTAAAAAAATTTAAAAAAAAAAAAACTCAAAATTTTGGGGCTGCTCAGCTCAGGCTCATCAATTGTTTAATATTTTTGGTGCGTGGTTGAACAATTGGGTATCTGGTTTTCCCTGCTCCTTGCTTTGCTTGACCTTTTTCGGGTCCAAGAAGCTAGGTTGGTTTGTTGAAGATAGAAGCCTTGCCCACATCCTGTCTGTTATCACAACCCTGTTCTGCCTTTCAGTAATTCGCTGCAAACCATGTAAGAAACATAGAGAAATCGAGTAAGAGCTCTACTTCTAACTCACTAAGTATGGTATTTCCTATTGAAATAACTCATCAAGATACATTCATCTCTATTACTTTTTAGACAAATTGGTCAAACCAAGTTGCCAAAGGAAAAGATTAAGACTGGCCACTTTCCAGTCATCATAGGATGATCAGGAATAATAGCGTGAGCCTGGAAGCACAAATTCAGCATCACTTTACACTGAATATTTGGTTTTATAAGATACTAAGAATAGCATATAAGCCAGTAGAAGCATGAATATTTGCGTAAGCAACAAAGTACAAAAGAAAATAAGATGATTGCTTCTAGCAAGGGAAGAACTTACGTAGAATGGTATGTAAGCATGTCTCCCATTAACAGGACCAACTGTGAAGCCCGTGTACCCCGCCATTGCACCATGAATGGCACTGTGAGCAAGAAGTGTGCAGTACACATTATCAGACGCATTGCTTGGAACAGCACGGATCATGTAGGTGGGATCTGCCAGGCAAGAGAATTGTTAGTCGGTTACATTTTCATTAAAATGGCTATATAAACTTTAACAGAGGAATGGAAAATATGAAGGCAGAATTCAGCCAACTCACCTATATATTTGAGATTTATAGTCATCTTTCGCTTTTTACTGAAGTGATCCTGCAACAGCAAAAATTAAACGGGTTAAATGACAGGGCAAGAGATCTCTAACTACCATAAATTTCTTGAAGCAGCACCCAGTGTTTCTGAGACATGAGAAACACCACAATTCAAAATAAACTAATTTATTCAAGTATCCGTACCCTTATCTTTTGAGATATCCACAACCCAACATCTTGAAGCAATTTGTTTCCCGAAGCATCTTGCTGGTCCATGGTGTGCATAATTTCGGAAAGAAGCTCTTGCCCTGCGCCTTCAGCTATTACAATGACCATGTGTCCATTTTCTTTTAATCTTTTCTCAATGTATTCAAAAAGTCCACCAGGTCCTTCAAGATAAAATGGTGATTCTGGAATCAAGCAGCAATCCACATCTCGGCTGGCAATAGTAGCATACATTGCAATGAATCCTGTATTGAGTTAGTGTTAGATTCTAACAAGAATTTGGCAGAGTGAGTTCAAGTACAATAACACTGATAGCTGATAATCTTGCAAACCGATCTTATAGATTAGTTGTCTTGCATAACACTCAAGACTAAAAAACTTCAAAATACAATACCAATGCCTGCAACTTACCACTGTAGCGGCCCATTAACTTGACCACACCAATACCATTCTCAAAGCTTTCTGCTTCGACATGAGCTGCACTAATAGCTCGTTGAGCCTCTTCAACAGCAGTGTCAAAACCAAAGGACTTGTCTATAATCTGAACCAGGAAAAGGATGGTTTTCATTACAAGAAGTCCTTACACAGTAAAATGCTAGTTTTGAACCATAAAATGAAGTGAAGTGAAACTCAAAACTCCAGAAGTTGAACATAACAAGAGTAATACCGGAATGTCATTATCAATGGTCTTAGGAATTCCAGCAACTGCAACTTTGAGGCCCCGCCTTCTAATCTCCTGAAAAGAAGAAAAATCATGTGAATAAATTAATAACATAAATAATCCAAAAACATTAAGTAGATAACTCCATAGATCATGCATTCTGCAAAAGATGAGGCCCTTTTCTCAATCAAATATTATATATTACCTCAAAAATTGCAGAAGCCCCTTTCTGAGTTCCATCTCCTCCAAGTACATAAACCTGATAGACATACATGTTAGACTTCTTGAATCCATTTACTAGAGCTAGCTGCTGGGGCCGAGGAAACTCGGCAAACTCTACTATTTAAATCCTATTACGTGAATTACAAATGGCAGGCAATATACACCTGATTAATGCCACGGTCCTGTATGCTATCAACAATCTTTGAAGTATCATGACCCCCACGAGATGTCCCAAGGATGGTGCCACCACGCTTATGGATGCCGTTCACTATTTTTGGTGTTAAAGGAATTGTATTTCTAGCGTAAAAGCCTCTGTATCCTCCCTGCAAGCACAAAATGACCTCTTCAACTGATTCTCCATATCTACAAATACTGTTTATGAGCAGGAATCGCAGAACCCAACATATAAATTGTGATTTGAACAAGCACGAAACAAGAATGTGCCTACCTCTATTCCAAGAACTTTATGGACTCCATACATATGATATAAGCCGCATACTATTTCCCTAATCACTGTATTTAGACCAGGGCAAAGACCGCCGCATGTTACAATACATGCATGCACATCATCTGATTCAAAATAAACCTGAAAAACCACACACAGTAAAGCATGTTATACTAGTAATCAGCGAACATGCCGAAACAAGAAAATTGCGGAATCCAAAAAGGGCGTTCAAACCTTCTCTCGAGGTCCAACTCGTCTAAAATGTCTCCCTCTTGGACTATCCGGGTGAACAACAATCTACAAAAAGGAACAGGTAAAAAAAAAAAGAATGGGAACTGCAGTGATCAGTCTCTCAATGCCATCACGTCATAAAACTAATAATTTCTCCCCTTCAAATGCATAAGCAATTATGTCGTGAAAGCCTTATACCACTAGTTTTCAGCAGAATTTTCACCAACTATTTTGCAAAATTAAAATAATTGACAAACGGTGAAAAGCAAAAACTAACTTACGTTTTGGGCAACAGAGTCATCGACATCAACAAAATGCTGCCTGTCCACGAAGAACAAACCGTTTTTTTAATCAGATCATTAGCTTTCTGAATATCGTCATAACTCATTATCATCAATCAAATACAGGCAGGGCTCCAGATTCAAGTAAAGCAAAACTTACTTTACAACTGAATATGAAGGATTGTCTTGCAATGGATTAGGATACGTCTGCACCAAAACGTGAAGATAAAGAAATAAATTAATTTATCAACACTTATTCACCAATATTTTATGATTCTGTATAATTAATTGCGTCCAAACAGAGCCTTGCGTAAAGAGAGACTTGCGCACTAACAGTCACATAAATAAATATATATATATATGATAACCCAAATTTTCTTCTTCTTTTTTCCTTTCCAGAATCTCAAAAAATATATATATATATATAATAATGATAAATCATAAATAGCGGGAAAAGGTTAAATTGAAGAAAACTAACAGAATAAACTAAGGAAATAAAGAGAACTAGTTAGTTTTTTACAATTTTTTGTTATTATTATTATTATTATTATTCTCAGTAAGATTTTTGCTCTCAAACAAAATAATTAAACACTGATGGCAGTCCAACAGCGGCAAATGAAAACATTCGCCAAATAGGAATTAATCTCAAAATATAATTATACAATTAAATCAAAATTTCGCTATTCAAATAATAACTTTAAAACACTTAATAAGTAACTCAACATAATCAGACTAACTGATTTTAAGGAAAACAGTTTCTAAAATAAAGTTTCAAATTTCACTTTCTTTTCATTTCTTCGGTTTTTCTTTCTTTCATTTTCTCAGCAGCCAAACCGGCAGAAACGTACCGGAAGATCGGCAATATAATCCGAAAAATGTGGAACATCCTCAAGAACATATCCAGCTTCTCCGGTGATGATTTTGCGTTCAGAATTCTCCGAAGTCGCCATGCTGCCGTTGGAGTTTGTAGCACGCGGAGTGAGACTACGGGACGAGGTAACAAAAGAACGACTGTGATTGGGGGTCGCAGAGTAAGCGTACGTAGGATCGAAGCTCCGGAACTTGAGAGTCACGAAAGAAGCAGCAGTGCTAGAAATGGAGGAGGAGTCCATTGAGCGTGGGGTTGGTGGTGAGAGTTGAGGAACTCTGAGAAAGACACAGCATATTTGTAGCCGTTGATCAGAGAGAGATATAAAATTGGAAAATTTTAAAAAAATTTGGAATTATTTTTATTTTTATTTTAATTATTCGTTCGTCATTGGTCACTGTGGCGGGTTCTAGAGTCAAGGGAAGAAGGAAGGTGCATGAAGAAGAAAGGAAAGCGAGGTGGTTACTTTGGTCTTTGGTTGACGCCTTGGCGGTTACGGTTAGGCACTTGAATGACAATTTTGGATTTGTTTCGGGGTAACAGTGTCCCCATAAAGTTTGAAATAATTTACTATTAAAGTAAATAGGATAAAAAAATTTCATTTTTAATAAACAGAAAATTCGCCGACTAAACATTAATTTTTTTTTTCAATTATTCGAACCAAGTTGTTACGGCTAATCGTACCATGGTCAAGTTGAATACAATAATATTTACGAGTATAAAGATTTTTATCATTTTATACAATTAATTAATTTTAAAAAAAACTCAAATTGAAATGAGTTGATCTTATGGTAAACAAATCAAGCATGAGAAAAGTCATCACTTTGAAGGGGCACGCCAACCTTGAAAAGGGTCCGAATCAGAATTTAGAAAAGGCGGCGAATAGTTTTAACTTTCCTGAAAAGTTTGGTATAATATAATAATACCACGACATAAAATAAAAAATTAAATTACAGAAAAAAAAAAGAGTACGTAACAGTTCATGCCTTAATCTTTGGAAAATATTTTGTTCTAAATTAAGTGCGTCAGCGTGCGTGTGTGCGTCCACAATCTTTGGACGGCTGCTGAGTGCTGACCAAGTGACTATTGAATCCCAAAGCGGCATGCCTAAGTGAGGTAACACGGCACCGTTTTCATTTCAAATTTTTGGACGTACTGTTGTATCGTGTTGGACTGTTGGTCGAGAAATGAGCACACATTTTAAATGCGATTTTTGGTCTTTCAATATCGTGTTAGTCGGGAAATGAGCACACATTTTAAATGCGATTTTTGGTCTTTCAATATCGTGTTAGTCGGGAAATGAGCACACATTTTAAATGCGATTTTTGGCCTTTCAATATCGTGTTAGTCGAGAAATGAGCACACATTTTAAATGCGATATTTGGTATTGAAAGTCTTACTGACAATAAGAACAGTAGTACATCAAAATTGAATACATAATATGAATAAGTAGTACGTCAAAACTGAATACATCTGAGACGTTCATATGATTTTCTTTAATATATATATTTTGTTGATTGTCTTATAAATTAGTATAATTTATACATAAGGCAAAGTCAACTGAGCTAAGAGTTTGCATGACAATTATTTTCTCTGTGTGTATATTTGGTTCGATTTTATCCTACAATTGTTAAGCTTTCTCTCAATTTATTTTTTGATGTTTCACCAAATAATTTTACTAACTTTGTGTTAAGTATTCTAACTAACTAGATAATATTCTAGTACCATAGGTTAATTACCACATATACTTTTTGATTTTTTTTTAGGGGGGATTGATTTGTTCCTATAGTTCCATAATTTTTTGGTTTCATGGTTCCCCTGTTCTACCTAATTATTTCGCTACTTTTGTATTTTGTATTTAACTAAATAGGTAATATTTCAATCTTCTAATTTAGATATCAAACATGATTTATAAATTCTTGATTAGTTCCTACAATTCACTAAGTTTTTTCAATATATAATTTTGACATTTCACCTGAAAGTTTTACTAGGTTTGTGTTGAGTGTTCTGATTAATTAGTTAATACTCCAATACTATGAGTAAATATTACATATGCTTTTTAGGTTCTTTTTTTTTTGGTTTGGTTTGTTCCTATGTTTCATTAGGCTTTCTCATTTCATGGTTCTTTGTTCCACCTAATAATTTCACTACTTTTATTTTATATATTTTTGCTAACTGGGTCAAATTTTAATATTTTGTGTTAGATACCAAATATGATCCATAAATTCTTTTCTTGGTTTTTTTTTTTCCTACAATTCGTTAAGTTCATTTAATTTATGGTTACATGAGAGATCTCATCATTTGACGACGCTGATTGCTACAAATGGAAGCTATGAGCAGCTAAATAGCTAAATAAAATAAACACACAAATGACAGAATATATATATGTGTGTGTAATCAAAATGAATTCAACTTCAAAACAAAAACTTAAACTAGTATAGTATAAGTTGTTGCATACCTGAAATCCGCAGTTAGATTAGTATAAAATTGTTGCTACTCCGTATAATCTTTTTATTCTTGTTTTAATTATAAATAGGATCACAAATTAACGCACTCTTTAACTCTGTCCGCCCCAGGCCCCAGTCCCGACATCCGACATTTAGGTCCATGTTGCATCAAATATAAAAAATATGTTATTATTTGATAAAAGATAAAAATTCAGGGGAGCCAAATGTTATTACACCATATTTCAGTTCTTTGCTATTTGATATGAGCCCATCTTTTTGTTTAGCTCTCTCTCGTATTAACAGAAAATAGCACAGAAAGGAACAGTCGTCGGGGTTTCTGTATCAAACTGGAGAAGCAGTCACTATGTACAGAGCCACAGTTTCAAGACTTGGATCTCTGAAGGTCAGTATTGGTTCAACCCTTTAAGCAAAAACCCTAACTTTCTGCTTGTTTCTCCATGCAGTGCAGGAGCTGGCAACTGGAAAAAAACGAAATTTATTGCTTTTGATGACTGGGTTTTACTGAAATGTTAATTTAAATTTATTAAACGATGAAAAAGAAAAAAAATGAAAAAAATCCTTTTCCCTTTTTTGGCATTTTCGTGGATTCAATCTAGGATATTGAACTGGGTTATATGTGCGCTTTTCAATTTCTCTATTTTGCATGTAACTTTTTTTTTTGGGGGGGATTATAAATGTCATGGTTGTTATGATGCTTAAATATCTTATGCATTTTTTTTTGGTTTTGTGGTGGGGGGGGGGGGGGTTTCAGGTCTTGGTACTGTAGTTTGAAGCTTGCATTTTTCCCTTTTGGTTTCCTGGGTGGGGCATTACTTGTTGGCTACCTTTTAAAATCTTTCAAGTTATGATGGTCTTTTAAGTTAATTTTGCTTCTGACGTGAGGATCTCATTATAACTTTTTCTCTGAATAGGGCCATCTTGGCAATTTCCAAGCCATGTGGTATGCAACTTCAGGTGCAGCTGCTGTTAGGCCATCCTCGCCCGGATTCTTTAGCTGGTTGACTGGAGAACAGTCTAGTTCTCTTCCTTCTTTGG
Source organism: Citrus glauca (assembly GCA_029633175.1). Classification (NCBI taxonomy): domain Eukaryota; kingdom Viridiplantae; phylum Streptophyta; class Magnoliopsida; order Sapindales; family Rutaceae; genus Citrus; species Citrus glauca. The sequence goes on along the minus strand of JAQOOD010000007.1, from coordinate 2,190,750 downwards.
ACACACCACTTGAGGGTGTTTCTTTTCCACCTTCACTTCCTGATTTTGTTGAACCAGGCAAAGTTAAGGTCACGACTCTTGAAAATGGCATCAGAATAGCATCAGAAACTTCAGTTGTATGTGTTATGCTTTGTATTATTTGAACTCCTAATTCACATGGGGAAGTTATCCGCTATTGTTGTTGTTAATTGTTCTAATGGATGTTTTTGGCTAATTGGTCAGAGTCCAGCTGCCTCCATAGGGCTATATCTGGATTGTGGTTCTGTCTACGAGACACCATCATCATGTGGAGCTTCAAACTTGCTGGAAAAGATGGCATTCAAGAGCACAAAGAACCGGAGCCACTTGCGCATTGTAAGGGAAGTGGAGGCTATAGGAGGTAGCATATTAGCTTCTTCCTCTCGGGAGCAGATGGGGTACTCCTTTGATGCTCTGAAGACTTATGTTCCTGAAATGGTAGAGTTGCTTGTTGACTGTGTGAGGAATCCCGTGTTTTTGGATTGGGAAGTCAATGAGGAGGTAATCTTAACATATATTTGCGTTCTTCAATAAAGTTAAAATGGTCTGTGATAATTTAGATATTTTCTCTATTCAGTACACTTGCCTGTAAAAAGGCAAAATTCATGGTGTTCATTGTGGATTATCATTGCGTGATGACCCTTTTATCCTTATTGAGGAAGTCCATGTCAAATGCTCTGATATGTTTGATGCCCCATGTCTTTGCACAGCTGCGTAAGTTGAAATCCGAGCTTGGAGAACTTCATAATAATCCTCAAGGTCTACTCTTGGAGGCAATTCATTCTACTGGTTATGCTGGTGCTTTGGGCAATCCTCTTTTAGCTCCCGAATCAGCGCTGAACAGATTGGATGGCACTATATTGGAGGAATTTGTTGCTGTAAGAGCAAGAAACCTTTTGATTGTAGCTTATATATTACATAAATGAGGCATAAAATGCACATATGCACATACATGTGCATACATATATTTTGATTTCCAAAATTCTTATCTGATTCTTTGTTTTGACTCTCGTCTATGTTTTTGTTTTGTCAAATTGGGTTGATGTGAGAATTTCAGGAGAATTTCACTGCTCCTCGTATGGTGTTGGCAGCATCTGGGGTTGATCTTGATGAGCTTTTACCAATTGCGGAGCCGCTTCTCTCAGACCTTCCAAGACTACCTCCTCCAACAGAACCAAAATCTGTGTACATTGGAGGGGATTATCGTCAACAAGCTGATTCACCGGTTTGAATTACTAGCTGCCTTTAGGAAATGAGTTTGCATTGCCTCGGACAAAGAAAGGAAAAAAAAAAGAAAAAGAAAAAATAGCTTCTTCTCTTTTCAGCTACAGTTGTTCATAGGTTCATTGACTATGTTATAAATTTCAGGAAACACATATTGCTATTGCTTTCGAAGTGCCCGGTGGCTGGCTTAAAGATAAAGAAGCTATAATTTTGACTGTTCTTCAGGTGATGCATTATCATCTTTTCTTCTTAAAAGAATTTAATGCACTTACAATCATATACATCCCCTCTAATTTTGTGGTGCTATTTTGAACTGTAGGATTGGTCTCCTGCTGGTTTTTCTGCATCTGTTGTTTAATTTTTTAACGTGGCTTTGTTTTTCTGTCTTCATATCATACCCAATTATCTTGTGTTAAAATGACAATTCACTAGATCTGTGTTAAACCAAAAAAAAAAAAAAAAAAACTATTTGATTGTTGTGCAGGTGCTTATGGGAGGAGGTGGCTCCTTTTCAGCAGGAGGCCCTGGAAAAGGGATGCACACACGTCTCTGTAAGTTTTGCTTATTGGTGCATTAGTATCTTTTTCTACCACTTTTCTTTTTATTTGATTTTATTTTGGTCATGGTTATAGGTTTTATTTGCATGTGAAACTTAATATACCAATTACTTCATAAGTTCTGCCGAGTTTGGTGTGTATATATTATGCTGAATTCTTCTATAGTTTGAACTGTTCTTTTTCTTGCATTTTGAACGCAGATCTCCATGTCTTAAATGAATATCAGCAGATTCAATCTTTCTCCGCATTCAACAGCATCTTCAACAATACTGGATTATTTGGCATCTATGCTTGCACTGTAATGCATCTATTGTTTCTTTTCCTTTTGTGTTTTGGTTTTAAGCAGATTCCAAACATCTAATGATTTTAGTGGAATTCTTAGTTACATGTTTGTATGTGAAGAATAGTTGCCAAATATTTAATGATGAAGTAGACCAATAAACCTATACTCACTTTGCAATTTGATTTACAGGCATAAATTGATTAGTGATGGGGATACAAACTTTTTGCGTACAAACTGATGTGTCAATATACTATTGGTTTGATAAAAATAAAAATTTCAACGTAATTAATGAAGTGGGCCCATATGAAAATCATCCAACCAATGATTTGATGACACAAAAAATTTCTGCAAGAGTTCGTATCTCTATTATTATTGTAAATTAATTATTTTGCAAATAATGTCATCTCTTTACATTTGTAAGAAATGTTTGTTTGTTTCCTGTTCTGGTACACTAACCTTGAGTATGTCCAAAATTTTGGATTCAGGGTTCAGATTTTGTGTCTAAAGCAGTCGATTTAGTTGTACGAGAGTTAATTTTAATTGCAACACCTAAACAAGGTTTGTTTGCAGCTACCTGATTTTCCGTGTTTTCATCAGAGATAAAATTTCTTCTGTAGCAAGTCTTGACATTAGCTTCTTTTCAATTTTGCAAATTTTACTCTTGTTTGTCAGTTACCCAGGTACAGCTTAATCGTGCCAAAGAGGCCACAAAATCTGCAGTTTTGATGAATCTGGAATCGAGAGTATGATCTCCTCTCACCATACATTACTATTATTGTGGTTCTTTCATTTATTAGCATTTGCTTTTCATTTTTTGTTTGCTATCACAAGCATAATTATTGTTTTGATGAATCTGGAATCTAGAGTATGATCTCCTCTCACCATACATTACTATTATTGTGGTTCTTTCATTTATTAGTATTTGCTTTTCATTTTTTGTTTGCTATCACGAGCATAATTATTGTTTTGATGAATCTGGAATCTAGAGTATGATCTCCTCTCACCATACATTACTATTATTGTGGTTCTTTCGTTTATTAGTATTTGCTTTTCATTTTTTGTTTGCTATCACGAGCATAATTATTTTGTGGCTTTGATATGAAGGTAATTGTTTCAGAAGATATAGGGAGGCAGATTTTGACATATGGAGAGAGGTAGGTCTGGAGTATATTCCTCTAGTGTTGTCTGCATATATTCCTACTAAGCTCAAACTTTAAAATTTTTACTTTCTAGCATTTGTAATATTTGCTTCAATGCATGAATAAGAATTTTGTTTCTCATAGCATGATTTTTTTCATTTCCCAGGAAGTCTGTGGATCAATTCTTAAGCGTTCTCGAACACATCACTTTGGATGACATTACCAAGATTGCCCAGAAAATTATTTCTTCACCTCTAACAATGGCATCTTATGGTGATGGTACAGTCCTGCATTTTCAAGTTGCTCTCTTTTCCTAATTTTCATTGCATCTGGATTTTTATAAACTTATAATTGTTTTCTTGGCAGTGATTAATGTTCCTGGCTACGAATCTGTTAGCAACAAGTTTCATGCAAAATGATTACTGCCATTGCGATTAGACTATGTGGTTGCTCATCCCTTCACAATCACCCTGGCAATTTTCCAGCCCTCTCCATCTTAACAGCAGCTAAATAGAAAAAAATACGAGGGAATTTTGGCTCGGATTGACCAGGAAAATGATCCATGCATAGCTTTTTGGATTTGTTTTGTGTTTTTCCTATTCGCTTAGGGGGGGAGTTGGAACATGGTTGCATACTTGCATGTCCATTTCATGACCATGTCATGAAAAATTTTGCCATTCTTGCCTTTCTTATGCTTTATGTTTCTTCAAAGGAAAACGAGCCTAGGAATGAGTCTTTTTTTCGAAGATAGTTCAGTATATTATTACTTGTTTACTAAAAGCCTTGGCGCTGACAACTTATCATACGATAACAATTCTGGGATGGTTAGCATTATTCATTCAATTACTAAATATTACAAGTTAATGCCTTAATGGTATCATTAGTTCATTACTATCCCTTTCATTTCATATGGATTCAAGTTACATTTTAAAATGAAAAAAAAAATCTTAAAATAAAAGATCATTTTCACCAATGTTTTTGTATTATTAATACAAAGATTTTATTTCTTTCTCAATTTTCAATACATCCTTAAAAATTAATTAAAATTTCTTTCATATTTAGCATAAAAAATGTTATGGAAAAAAAAAACTCAGAATAAAACCTTTTCACATTTAGTATTTATGTGTCTTTTTTTTTTAAGAGTATTTATGTGTCTTTAGTAAGTCTTTAATGCCACCAACTTCGACAAAATAATATTTAGCAAAGTTGAGAGCTGCCACAGCAGCCTGCAGCCATGCACCGCTGCCGCCGCCACAACAACATCATGTGCGTCACCATCAGGCGCCGCCATTACGCGACTAAGTACATAGCTAAGATCACCTCAACATCCCCTACGGGTCGTTCCGTCACAGCCGAGGTGACCCCACCGCAGCCAATCCCATCCGACACGCGCGGCTACCCTATCCCGCGCCGCCACGTCATCTGCAAAGCCACCAACCTCCTCCTCCAGTCCCGCCCCTCCGGGTCATCCATCTCCGACTTCTTCTCCTCCCTCTCGCCGCCCCTCACTCCCTCCGAGGCCTCCGAGATCCTCAAATCCCTAAACTGCCCCCGCCTCGCCTACAATTTCTTCCACTTTTGCCCCTCGTTCTCCCCCGCCTTTCACCACGACGCCTTCACTTACAATCGCCTCATACTAGTCCTCTCCAAATCCAGCCTTCCGGACAGATTCGACCTCGTCCGCACCCTCCTCGACGATATGGAGAGGTCCATGACACGTGGTACGATCTCCACCGTCAATATTCTCATCGGATTCTTCGGCTGTTCCAATGACCTCAAAAGATGTATTGGGTTGGTTAAGAAATGGGATCTGAAGATGAACTGCTACACGTACAAGTGTTTGCTGCAAGCGCACTTGAGGTCACGTGACGTGCACGAAGCGTTTAGGGTTTATGGCGAGATGAGAGCGAAAGGGTACAAGTTGGATATCTTTGGCTACAATATGTTGCTGGATGCCTTGGCCAAAAATGAAAAGGTTTCTTCTTTTCCTTTTTGGGAATTTCATTTTTCTCAAGTTTTAATTTTTTGAATAATTCCCGCAATTGTTAATCTTTAATGGTTATTGTGCTGGGTTTTTGCTATTATTAGTTTTTGACAAATTTTAGAAAATAGGATAATGGGCATGTTTGGGTAATTGGCTTGATGGTGATATTGCAGTGTATAGATATTACTGGAAATGGTGTGGTGTATGTACAAAAAAAAATTTATATATTTGTCAATACAACTTGTTTGTGATCGATTGATGGTACCATTGTGTTATTATGCTAAACTTATTAAGTATTGGTTGATTTGAAACTTGGTAGTGATCAGTGCTAGAAGCTCAAACAAGAGCACATGTTGCAAAGCTTGCTTGGGAAGTATTATTGATCTACCACGTTAAGTGTAACCATGAAAGTGTTATTGTTATCAACATTGCAGTCTGGAATTAAGTTTGGAACTTAGATGAATAAAGTTGGCAAAAAATTTTTGATTACTCTATTTTAGTAAGAAAGGTGGCAGATATTTTTTGGGGAATACTAAATTATCTTGTGTGAGAATGCACTTGGCAAGCATGTTTGTTTCTTTACCTTCTAGGTTCTTGAATCAAACTTATTGCACAACTGAAGAATTTTACAAGTAACTGAAGGAATTATATAGGAATTCGTTCAATGATGAGAAACTAACTGCAGGCCTGGTTTTGAGATACTTCATGTGAAATAATACACTAAATTCACACTTCGAAGCCCCAAGGAAATTAGAATAGTCAATTGCGCCGGAGGGTAGTTATCTAAGAAAAACAGCTTGGCTGGTGATAATATGGAATCACCAAATCAATTGCGTGCTTTCTACAAATTGAACAGACTTGCAAGTAGCATTGTTACATATATTGTAGATGGGTTATACAACTGACGAGAAATTTGAAAAGAAATATATATCAGCGATAAAACTTCCATGGAGCAAATATTTTCATCAAAATCCTTAAAGAAAATAGCCATATTTTTACTTTTCCTGATATTTGATAAAGATTGCTGTGCTCTAGTTCTCTAACCAATTGCTTATTCAGCTGGTTGTTAACTTCACATATAAATCCCATGGATCCTTATTATCTGATCTGCAGTATTTTGACAGGTTGATCAAGCTTACAAGGTTTTTGAAGACATGAAGAGAAAGCACTGTGAACCTGATGAGTACACATATACAATTATGATCAGAATGACAGGAAAGATTGGTAAACCCGATGAATCACTGATACTTTTTAATGAGATGATAACGAGGGACTGCAACCCTAATTTGATTGCTTATAATACTATGATCCAGGCACTTGCCAATGGCCGGATGGTTGACAAGGTCATTCTTCTCTTCTCTAAAATGGTAGAGAGAGATTGCCGGCCTAATGAATTTACTTATAGTGTTATTCTGAATGTTCTGGCTGCAGAAGGGCAGCTTGGCAAACTAGATGAGATTATGGAATTGTCAAAGAAATACATGAATAAATCAATATATGCATACCTTGTAAGGACTCTAAGCGAACTGGGCCACACAAGTGAAGCGCACAGGTTATTTTGCAATATGTGGAGCTTTCATGAAAGAGGAGATAGGGATGCTTGTATGTCCATGTTAGAGACTCTGTGCAGCAGAGGTAAGACAGCAGAGGCTATGGACCTGCTTGATAAGATTCATGAAAAAGGAATAGACCCCAATACAGTCATGTATAACACAGTATTTTCAGCTCTCGGCAAGTTGAAGCAAATATCACATCTGCATGATCTTTACCAAAAAATGAAGCAAGATGGCCCTTCTCCAGATGTATTTACCTACAATATCCTGATTGCAAGCTTTGGTAGGGCAGGAAAGGTTAATGAGGGCATTAAAGTTTTTGAAGAACTAGAGAATAGCAATTGTAAACCTGATATTATCTCATATAATTCATTGATCAATTGTCTTGGGAAGAATGGTAATCTTGATGAAGCTCACATGAGGTTTAAAGAGATGCAGGAGAAAGGGTTCAGCCCTGATGTTGTTACATATAGTACGCTAATTGAATGCTTTGGCAAGACGGACAAAGTTGAGATGGCATGTAGATTGTTTGACAAGATGCTTGCTGAAGGATGCTCCCCTAACATTGTGACATACAATATCTTACTTGACTGTCTTGAAAGAAGTGGGAGAACTGCCGAAGCAGTGGATCTTTATGCAAAACTTAAGCAACAGGGGTTAACACCTGATTCAATCACATATGCAGTGCTTGAACGGTTGCAGAGTGGTTCACATAGGAAAGTCAGAACTCGCAGGCAGAATCCAATTACAGGTTGGGTTCAGGGATTACATCTTCATCCGGTTGCTGCCGCAGGTACCTGAGCTGCCTTACCCGACAGGTTTTATTTTGCTTAGAAAAATGAAGGCAGTTACATCTAAATTTGAATCCCCAGACCAAATTCTCTTCCCAAGCTGCCTAAAATTGGATACTTCTGCCAAACCCAGCAATAGCTCCATCTCTTAGGATATGTTTGTGTTGGGTTTTGCATGCTGCTTCCTGCTTACTGCTTAGTCCAGCAAGAAGCATTGAAAGGTTCCCATCAAAATTTACGGAACGTCAAAAACCAGTTCTTGAATGCTTTTCTTGTTCATACGACCCCTTTATATTCACGGTCATTAGCCCCGAGTCGTTTGATAAATTGTTGCTGTGATGCACATTAGGGTTTTGTGCTATTATAATGGTCGTTGTATAAGCTTTCCACAGAGATTGCATATTAGAAGCAATTACACCTCAAAGCTTATCCGACTTCACACCTCACAGTGTGTGGACGTTGTGCTTATGTTTTAAACGGGCATTATATCAACCTTTGTGTTGTGAAATTAACGGGAATATTTTAACTCGGACTGGTAGTGTTGTGTAATTGATCAACTAAGCATGAAGAATCTGGCGTTACTCAATTTTTAGGGGTTGCGCAAAAAGAACTAATGGCCCATGACCCAAACCCAACCCAAACTGAACAAGTTGGATTAGTTTCGAATAAGTTTGGGCTAGGTTGGCTTATAAAACCTCAACCGACAGAATCCAATCCAAACTGTAAATAACCGTCATGTCGTAATTTCCTTTTATTTATCAAACAATGGCCTGCTACCATCCTGCCGCCCTTTAAAGCAAGGAAAATGCTACTTGCCCCGAGTCAAACCCCGAGTTAAATCCCAAAACTCATCCAAACGACGCCGTTTCGTCTTTTTTTTTTTTCTCTTTCATTCTCCCTAAACGACGTCGTTTTGGCTAAGGCAAGACCACCCGTTTTGGCTGAGGCAAAACCACTGCTCTCTCTTTCTCTTCCGTCTTTCCCTTCCTCTCACAACCATTCACAATCCATTCATATCTCACTGCCAAATTCAGTGACATATACTTAGTAGGTGCAATAGCAAAGCATCTGATTTCGTTTCTCTCAATGTTCCCCAACTTGTCCAGATTCTGAACCACAATCAACACCAACAATGCCACCACCCCTGCCCCCAATGAATGCCCAGCAAATGTCAAAGTATAATTTGAGTTCCTGTCAAATTAATGCCCAGCAAAACCCACCTTGCAGCCTTCAAACGAGTTTGAGGATTTGGGGTTTGTGTTTTCTGAGGAAGATAAAAGATTCAAGTCTGGCGTCTATACTTCCTGGCTTGCAAAGATTGAGAGGAAGCGGCAGCAGTACTAGAGAAGATGTTCGTCATCATGAAGAAGCATCAGTTAATAATAATCACAATAATAAGCCTACTGTTTCAAGGCCTTATTTATCAGAAGCATGGGTTGTCCTGGATCATCAAAGAAAGGTTCAAAATTCATTGATGAATTGGAGGATTCCATCTGTGGGACATGATGTGAACATGAAAGATCAGCTCAGGTTTTGGGCTCATACTGTTGCATCAACCGCAAGATAACAAATATTTGCTCGGCATCTAGTGTGTTTGTGTGTGTGTGAGTTGAAGCGAACGAACGTGGCTGTCGGTCGATGAAGAGAACGAAGCAATGGGTCTGAGTTGGGTTAAATGAAGAGAAGGAAGAAATCAGAGCAAAGAAAAAAAATAGAAGCAAAACGGTGTCGTTTCAAAACGAATCAAAAAAACAAATAAGAGCCAAAAACGACGACCTATGCTGCCGTTTCGGGATTTGACCCGGGGTTTGACCCGGGGCAAATAGCAAAACTCTTAAAGCAATTAAATAGGCGAGTTTCTAACCCAACTAGATTTTGTTGGGATGGAATACTCGAAATATTAGGTTAGGTGGACTTAGAAGTTTTTCAACCCAACCCATAACCACAGTAACTCATAAACATTTATTACTATTATTTTTCACTTGAAAGTTAATTCGAACAAACTAACTAGATTCACCTATGTTGCAACAGTTACAACAGACCACATTTTTTAGCTTTATTCTAAATTACTGTAATGAATCTAACGGTTGAAATTAGAAAGTAGGTAAAGGTCTATGGTTGGCTGTTGAAAGAAATTATAAAAAAAATTATTAAATAAAGAAAGTGTACAAAAATATGTTAAATAAGGGTCCATGTATATATTGATTTTGACTTTGGTTTAGGAGGCCGTTGTTGAAAAATTTTTCACACCCTAGAATTTGAGATCATCAAAATCTTTTCAACCCCCAGAACATTCGATCATCGAACTATTTTCCACCCCAGAATTTGCGATCAATTTCCCATAGAAAAAGCTATCGTCAAGTTTCAGATGTAACCGATAGCATATTGCAGGAGACCTTTTATAGTGAGTATCCATCTATAAAAGGTGCCAAAGTTATCATCGACTGGAATACTGGCCATACAAAAGGTTACGGTTTTGTTAGATGAAAATGAGAGGTCAAGGGCCATGATCGAAATGAATGCTGTGTATTGTTCAAGTAGGCCGATGTGCATAGATGTTGCAACCCCCAAAAAGGCTTCTGGATATCAACAACAGTGTTCTTCACAAGCTCTTGTATTGGTTGGTGGACCTACGTCAAATGGTGCTAGGGTCCAAGGATCTGATGGCTAGTCCAATAATGCGACTATATTTGTTGGGGCATTTGATTCTAATGTTAGTGATAAGGATCTCAGAGAGCCTTTTTCTCATTTTGGTGAGATTCTCTCTGTTAAAATACATATTGGTAAAAGATGTGGGTTTATGCAATTTGCAAACAGAAAGGATGCTGAGGTTGCATTGCAGAAGTTACAAGGGACCGCTATAGGCAAGCAAACAGTCCGTCTTTCTTGGGGTCGCAATCATGGGAACAAACGGTGGAGAAGAGATCACATTAACCTTATAGCCCCAGCTCAAGATGCAACATACGTGAATAATCGAAATTTTTTCCCTAAGAAATTGCGACAAATTTCGTTCGATTTAGTTGTCTCCAGATTGATTCTCAACCACGATCCATCAAAACCCAATTTTTATTTTTCATACATAAAACATAACTGGTTTAATCGGATGAATTTTGAGCAACCGGCATCAACGGTTCTCGGTGTATACCTCATTTATCAACCATCTAATTCAACCTTTCAATTCATTTAATTTATATCCAACGGTAGTTTAGGATGAAAATAAAAAGTGTGGTATGTTGCAACTGTTGCAACACAGGTGAGTGCAATTGACTAAAGCCTTGCAGAGAAATAGAAAAAAGTTCAAACTAAGAAGTTATAAAAAGGAATAATGGCATGAAAAATATGGTCCACTTACTATGCATATAACTTAAGAAATTCATAATAGAATGATATTATGTTCAGAACTCTGTACGTAACATAGCAAATGAGGAGCATCCACGCGTTGCAGGGGAGAGAAAGCTGTTAGAACTCAGCTGATTCAAGGCCAGTTTGCACTGAGCTGTTACATATGGAGTCTGCAACGTAGCCTTATCCTTGTCTTCAGCTTTTTATCGCCTCTGTCAATTATTTTCTGTTTCAGCAGGATATGGCCGAGTAAAGGACAAAGGCGGGGCCCAAAGAGCAAGCGCTAAGGGTAGAGAGATGGGTCAGGGTCCCAACGTTGAAAACATGTAGAAAATGGCCGTAAAAGTTGTGAAAAAAAATATGTGGTTAGAAACCAATTAATATTTTACGCTCCAGAGTCCAGACGGTGAATATTCGATGAAATCTGTCAGGGTAATGCTTGATGATTAGCTGATTGCTTGAAATTTCATTCGCCTTCTTATTGATAAGGTCAAATTCCAGCTGTCGGTATATGAAGGGTCCCTTTAACGTCAATACATAATTAGATTCAATAGAGTTTGGACCTTTCTACAGGTTTGGTCGTTTTCAAAATCAGCTGGGATCTTGTAAAATGAAAAATTAAAAAAATCTACATTTCAATCACATGATTCGTAATGACATTATTGCCTGCCTCAAGCACGCATGTTCATTGACTTATTAATTAATTATTTTCATGAACAGTTCAATCTTATAAATGTTGTTAAAAGGCACAGAACCAGTCTGGAATTTATCTCTATTTATGCTTGCATTTAATTAGATTATCAATTTGAAAGATTTTCTGTAATTTCCGCCGACGATTGAAAATTGAAGTTAAATTTTGGCAGGTGGCAGGGACAACTTCTTACAAGGGTCGCAGTATATCTAGTGAAAAATGCATGGTTATTACTGTGGGTGCTGGAGTTTCATTTAAATCAATGATTATAATAAAGTACGAATTTTAACAGTACATGTAAAATAATAAATAAATATAATTATTATAATTTATGATTTATTATTTTATATATATAATTAAAATTTATGTTCCACCGTAACCGAACCCTCGATGAAATAGCGTTCCTTCAATCATCGAAAAGTATTGCCAGACAAGTTTCGGACCCATTCCTGTATTTTGCTTTTCATGCGCTGTACATTTAAGCATGTGAAGGGGAACGTAGTACAATCGACTCCTTCAATGAAATTATTGTACTGCCAATGCCTGGCAAAAGTGATATGTGTTTTAATTTCCCTGACCCCATACGCCAGCCTGTTGGTTACACTTGACACACGACGTTTAAGAAGTTTACCACGATTAACTCGGAAACCGATTTCTACTGATATTTGAGAATATTTACTCCTACGTTAAGAGAGGCGAGTATTAAGTTATATTTAATATAATTTACATAATTTATTTTAATTACATAAAATTATAAAACTTATAATTTATGTAATTGAAATAAACTATAAATGTTACATTAAATATAATTTAGAGGCTCCCTTAAAAAAATAAAGAATTGATCAATAACTACTGTTGAGTGTTAAAAAATACATATTTATAAAGGAAAAAATTGTCATTTTACTTTTCAAGTCTTATTAACAATCTTTATTTTTATGTGTTTTAGCTTTTTGTAATTTAATTATGTGTGTTTTATTTTAATTAAGTATTTTATATATTTTAGGGACATCGTAGTCATTTCATAATAAACGAGAGATCAAACGATAAAACAGACATCATTTTTGAACTCAGGACGGCTGAAAACCTTAGGAGGAGTATAAAAGAAAAAATGATACTGTTTATATATATGGTGCTATTCACATGTACGGGTACTGTCTACGTTATTGTTCACGGCACTGTTCACATAGACGGTCGATGACGTGACATTGACCGATGATGTGGCATTGACTGATGAGGTGTCAAGATCTTGTTGGACTAAAATTCTTATGTACTATTGATGGTGACATGGCAGCATATTAGTGAACTAAAAAACACGCGTATGGTACATGTAACACATGGGATTATTTACTGTGCAAACTGCGCTACTGTCAAACCGTATGCAAACCATGTTAATGTTCAAACCGTGTTACTGTTTACGTATACTATTGACTGTACTGTTGACTGATAACGTGGTACAATCCTGAGCGTCCAAACTGTTTTTAATTCGATGGTCATGATTTACTCGATGTATCTATAAAAAAAAGGTCTCCCCCACCTAATTTGGCACCTCTGAATCCATTTTTTGGATCTATTTTCTGTAATTCTCTCTCTATCTTGTATTTTCTATGTATTTTAATAAATTTCCATTTTACCCCTAGTTCAACTATGAGTGGCTAATTTTCTTTCAATCTTGGGTTGAAGGTGAAGTCTCAACATGTGTCATGGGTTTAATTTAGTAAATTTATTTTCTCTTTCCCTCTAGTTTTTGTGGATGTTTTGACTTTTCGTTGACAAATAATAATAATCTTGTCTAGTAGCGCCCTCATTTCACCGGCTCCCTAGTATAAGCTTATTATTATTTGGCACGATAAGCCCTTAGCACTATATTTATTAGAGCGTGGTTCATGAAGTGTGGACCCTCCTCATGATTAATTGGTATTAATAACGAATAATTAGCCCATGATGCATGTTGATACAGATCCAGATACCTAAATACGTCATTTTCAATAGAATTCTCTTCAATTTATTCTCGCAATTTCAATTCTAATTTTAGAATTTATTCTTGCCATTTTAATTTAAGTTTTAGAATATTTCAAATCATTTTCACCACAAATCCAACCACCCCATTTACAAAATTAATTCTATATCTTATTAAAATCCACCTCCTCGTGGGATCGATACTCGTCACCATTGATCTATACTACAATAGATTCATGCGCTTGCGAGTTTAATAAAATTTGTACAACAACTACCGTATAATATAATAGATTATAGGCAGATTCTTCTCTGAAAAGAATTATACACTATTTGTATATATATATATATATATATATATATATATATATATATATATATATATATATATATATATATATATATTCTTTTTTTGTAATTGTGTTATATTATTTAGATGCTCCTATCAGAATGCATTAAAGCTTGCCTGAAAAAAAGAACTGAAAATAGTGACACTCGTGCTGGCTACAAGCTGGCTTTTATTTGCAAAAGCTTGTTGCTAAAATGTTTTCAAACAGCTGCGAGAAAATGACATCCTGATCAATTTAACTTTTGGAAAACCAATGTAATCCATTAAATGTGGATTGTTGTTTGGATGCTCTTTAATTGGTTCCTTTCAACCCAATCAGTAAACAAATAATTAAATTAAAATTCCTGTTTTAATTTTCTTTAGTGTCCATATCATATCAGGAGCCACAAGCCTACCAACTTATGGGTCCATATGAAGCGCTTAATGGAGGGCAAAATTGAAATTAAAAGAAAAAAAACATACGGTTGTCAAGAAGTACGGTAATTGGAACTCTAATTTCTGTTTAAAAACATTTAGCAACTAACTTCATAATTTGGTCATTAAGTTCAATTTGTGTCGTATTTCGTAAAATATGAATTTTATATATATATATATATATATATATATATATATATATTCATGGGGTATTTTTTCTGTACTTAATTTCAATGTGTGAAGTCATTAAGTTCGTTCATTTTTTTTAATTTGATGAAAATTTTCAATCATTAAGTGATTAAGTTATTAAGCCAATTTTTTTTTAACTTGTTGCTTAATCAAAAGTTAGAATGATATTATTAAAAGATATTTTCTAAAATATCCTTATCTAATTAATTAATTATCATTCTTACCTAAATTGATTAACATTATCACTCATCTCTATAACTTTTAATAACGTAGTAGTAGATTATTATATTTTTTATATTTTTATTTTCATCAAATTAGAATTATTTATCTTCATAATTTTTTTATGAATATTTTTCATATACAAACATCATAAACTACAATAAAATTGATTAACATATACTAATTTAGAATATTAACGTGTTGTATTCAATTGAATATGATTTATGTTATGATAATGTTTTATCTTATTTATATTCTTTAAGATATTTATTATTTGTTTAACATTTATAAGTTGTAAGGGAATTAATATAAAAATATTAGTATTTAATTTTTTAAGTTAAAAAATAAATAATATTAAATTTAGTGATTCAAACAAAAAAAAATATCATTCATATTCAACATTTAGTGTTATTCAGAATGTAAACTAATTCAAGTCTATTTAAATTTCAAACAAAAAAAAATGCTACATTAGTAATCTCTTAATATTTTTCAAATTTCAGAATGTGAACTTGTTTTTACCGCTTTATTCCATATAATAGATTTTTATTGCTCATTAACCCCCATTTCATTATTGTTCAAATAGCGACAACAAGAAGAAAGTGCCAAATAAAACGCCAAACTTTTCTTTCTTTAATTTGTAGGATGGTACTACAGAATTTTGGAATTTCTCACGGTTCACATCAAGCTAGCGATCATACGTGATCAGTATAACAATGTGTGAATATGATTCTTTTAACATGCATTATGATTTTCCTTTTAAAAAAAAAAGAAAAAAAAGAAAATTGGCACTTTAATTTGATAGAACTATGAGGTCATTTTACAAGACTCGATCTTTATAAATTAAATTTCATCAACAAGTTTATATCGTGAGGAAAAACAATATTAAAGTTGTAATGAGCATGGGAGGGGTGTCACTGCCATTATTCTTCTTTTTTCTGGCTACCATATCAGCAACATCCCATGGATTTAGCATGGACATCCGCCATCTTTTTCTGGCTACCATACCAGCAACATCCCATGGTTTTAGCATGGACATACCCCATCAGATTCATCTTCTCCGACCGAAAGCCGGTTCCCGGAACAACGATGTTCCCGGCTTGTCCTGCCTGAGTTGGCGACTCGGAGTGGAAACTAATAACGTTATAGGATGGGCGACTGTTCCCGAAAAATGTGCAGGCTACGTGGGGCATTACATGTTAGGCCAGCAGTACCGCATGGACTCTGAAGTGGTTGCTAATGAGGCCATTCTCTATGCTCAGAGCCTCAAGCTTGCTGGCGACGGCAAGAACATTTGGGTTTTCGACATAGATGAAACCTCGCTATGTAATTTGCCATATTATGCTAAGAATGGATTCGGGTACGTCCGTGACCGTAAATTAACTTATATTTCACTTTGTCACCTATATAATTTGGACTTGAGATATATGCCATGATATGTATAGTTTTTAAAAAAAAACTTTCAGGGTGAAGCCATACAACCCTACTTTGTTTAATGAATGGGTCAACACCGGAAAAGCACCACCGCTGCCAGAGAGCCTTAAGCTTTACAAAAAATTATTATTGCTTGGAATTAAGATTATATTCCTCACGGGAAGACCAGAAGATCAGAGAAATGTTACAGAAGCTAATTTAAAGCATGCTGGATTCGACACCTGGGAGAAGCTCATCCTCAAGTAATTAATGATGCGTGTTTTCATCACGTTTATTTTAATGTTTATATGTCAACTAATTAATAACAAGTAAAAATTAATAAATTGGCTGCAGGGGATCATCTCACTCAGGAGAAACAGCAGTGGTGTACAAATCAAGTGAAAGAAAGAAGCTTGAGATGAAAGGGTACAGAATTATTGGAAACATAGGTGATCAATGGAGCGATCTCCTGGGCACCAACGCCGGCAATCGGACGTTCAAGCTGCCTGACCCAATGTATTACATTGGCTAATTAATAAATAATGTTTACTTGGGATTTTGAATAAATAATCGAAGGGCCTTCATTTGTGCACCAAAATTTCAAGCTGTCTGATCCATTGTACTGCCTTGGCTAATTAATATAATTAGGATTTTCAATAAATGCAAGTGCATAACTAGTATTTTTCGACAACTAAATTTGAGGAAATCTATATCAAGATTAATGAACTCAAAAGAAGAAGTGAATTGCATATTTGAAAACTATTTGAATCCTTTTTTTTTTGGTTATTTTTCCCTTTTCATTATGAATTAATTTAAAAATTTTCATGTTACTTATCGATTATATTTCATAGTCACTGCACTCACTAGTCTTGATCACTGTTTATGCTGGTTGTTGTCTTTGTTCTTGCCAGTTTGATTTAGAAGGCTGCTGTTTTGAATCATATTCCAATAACTATAGTTAATATTAAGCTCGTTTACTTCTTGGAAATTAAGCTCAATCAAGATACATTCATGAGTAGTATGTTAAACTCCAATTTGCCTTCTATTTTTTTTGTACAATATTTGCGACCAAATGAAAAAGAACTGCCACCACATAATAGAGTATCGATTCACAAAATATTCTCTTGAAAAGAAAAGTCAAAAAGCATGTTACAATATTATGTGCTCTTTAATTAATCGTATCACGTTATGTTAATTATTAGATGCTTTAAGAGCTACCGGAATATTACCTAGAAACAACTGTAGAAATAGCAAGCTGTGTTGCCTTAAAACATAGTCATATACTTATTTGATGTAATCCATCAAATATGGATAGTTTTTAGATGTTCTTTGTTTGGTTTATTGGAATAATTCTTAAAATGGAAATTCCAAAATTGGTTTGCTTTTGTGTCATCTGGGGCCAAACTCTGGGTCAATAATGAACAGAAGCGTTTTCCATTTTCTTTTATTCAAGTTTAAATAGGTTGAATTTATAAAGGAACGTGAGAGATCAGAAAGAGAAAAAGCAAAGAATATATGTGCAGTACCATAATTTCTGGAATTCACTTCTCATTTAATTAAAAAAAAAAGATAGCATGCATGTAATTCATCCTATGAATTTTTAGGAGAATATATCCGATGATAACTGATCTTATCTAACATAAATTGCATGCTACTTCCCGCTTAGTCCAGCAAGAGGCATTGAAAGGCTCCCGTCAAAATTTACAGGATGTCAAATACCAGTTCTTGGATGCTTTTCTTGTTCACACAACGCCTTCACTTTCACATTCATTAACTCCGAGTCGTTGGATGAACTGTTGCTGCGATATACACCGGAGGTTTGTTCTATTATGATGGTGGTGGTATTATTTATCTACAGAGATTGCATATTAGAAGCAATCACACCTCAAAATTTGTCCGAGTTCACACTTCATAATGCAAACGATGTGCTTATGTTTAAAACGGTCCATACATCAAGCTTTGTATTGTGAAATTAGCAGGAATTTTGAACTGATTGACTGCTAGTATTGCATAATTGATTTACTAAGCTCGGTGAAGCTGGCGTTGCTCTAATTTAGGGGTGCCCCCACAAAAACTAACAGCCATTACCCAAACCCGACCCATTTTTGAACAGGTTGGATTTAGTTTTGAATAAGTTTGGGCTAGGTTGGCTTAGAAAATCTCAATTGATAGATTCAAATCCAAACTGTCAAAAACCCTCATGTCTTCAAACATTATTCTGCTGCCGTCCCGCCACCCTTTAAACCGAGCAACTTTCTAAGTTCGTCAATAGTAAATGTTTACTTTGTTTTACGCCTTTCAATAACGAAGCCCAACCCAACGAGATTTTTGTTGGGTTGGATTACTCAAATTTTTGGGTTGGGTGGGCTTATAATTTGTTAAACCCAACCTGCACCTATCGCAACTCATAAACATTTATTATTATTATTATTATTTCACTCGATAGTTAATTCTATAACAAGTTAACTAAAGCTTTACAGAAAAATAGAAAAAAAATTCATATTACTAAAAGAAAATATTAAAACAAACGCCGATTAAAAAAAGGCATGAAAAATATGATTTGATCTGATAGATAATAAAATTACTTTTTGTTCAGCATTTTATCATTTCCGTCAATTTGGCTGGATATGGCCGAGTGAAGCAAAAAGATGGGGCCCAATGTGAATGGGTCAAGGGAAGATGAGAGATGGGTCACGGTCCCACATTGAAAACGAGTAGAATTGGCACAAATAACTTGTGAAAAACTGTAGTTAGAAATCAATTCGTGATTTGAGAATTTGGAGGAATATTTTATCTTAACTAATGTACAATACAACTCAACGATAATTCTTCTTTAGGAATCTCCCTGTCTCTTTATTTTTGCATGATACACCTAAGTTGTTCTATTACTAATATATTCCGTTTTTATACTATTTGTTGGGGAGGCTTGGCATAAAATTTTTAAGTATTCAACTTAGAAAACTAATTTATTAAATAAAATAATTTAGGAGCTTTTTATCTTACATGATAGTGTAAGAAACATAAATCTTTCACAGCCGTTTGATGAAAATCCAATGGTTATGGAAATAAAGTAATAAACTTATATTATTTTTACAACCGTTAGATTTTCATCAAACGATTGTGGAAGAGTTATATTTTTAACATCATCATATAAGATAATTAGAGTCAATAATTTATTCACTTATAAAACTAACTCCCCTTTATTAGTAAACACATTGTTTTACTCCATAAATCCTCTTAAAATTAAAAAATAACCCTACTTTATTTACAATTTCCTACAACTAGTCTTCTTTTTTTCCTTCTTTTGGTGTACTTTTCTTTCCTTCCCGTTATGCAACGTTTGAATAGTTCAAATTGGAGAGACTGGATTGGGGGTTGACCATCTTTGACATCGGGTTTGGCTGGCTAAATCCATAAAAGAGTTTAGAGATTAATTCCTTGAAATAGCGCGATTCAAGGAATTTATCCTTTTGATTGTCGATTGTTTGTTCTGAACCGAATTTATCCTTTTGATTGTTTTCGCCATAATTTTCAAGAGGATTTAACAAGCTATAATTTATGCAGAAATTTTGTTCACTTTTTTGTTTTTCCAAAAGAAAAGTCTTAAAAGTAATTTTGTTATAAGTTATTTTAGTAATAAAGTTTTATATAAATTAATTGGTGCGGAGAGTGTTTTTGTGGATTCAATAACCCCACTCTTAATTTGTAGCTCACTATTAATTTAAGAATGGGGATATTTAAACCCACCAAATTCATCTCTACACCTATTTTAAAAAATAATTTTATTATTAAAATTTTAATTCTCAAAATCTCAAAATTATAATTCACTAATCTCTTTCTCTTTCTCTACCTCACAATTGCCTGGTCTCACTATACTTTTATATTCTACAAACTGAACTCTCAATTTTATTCTCTTTTAGATTCTTTTTTTTCCTTCTTAGTATAAAATATAAAAAAAAACTGGTGTTATTTTTAAATAATGGATTTTGATTCTCTTAGTTTATGATAGCGTACAACAAAATCAATTCTTTTTTTTACAGTTAAAAGAAAATATGTAAAGAAATTGATGAGAGAAAGAGAGGGAATATACAAACCAAATTTTACAATAAATTAATTGGAACTACATAATGAAAATATATAAAGCAAATTTATTAATAAATTAAATAAAAATTAATTACCTCAAAATCTTTAAAAGAATTTAAAGAAAGCCGAGAATATTCTAACTTTTCTGAAAAGTTTGAAATAATATAATAATTGCACCCATAAAATAAAAAGTAAAATTAAGGAACAGTTCATGCCTCAAACTTTGGAAAAATATTTTGCAGCACTTTAAAGCAAAATTAATTTACCAAACGTTTGAATTTCAAGTCTCAACTCTCAAGCATGAATTGAGACATTACCACCAACCGACGGTGATCGAATCTAACTAATTAAGTACACTTGATGCTCAAACGGTTTCCTTTAATAAGTGTTTTTTCAGTTCACTCGGAAATTTTTTCTTATATTAAAATAATTCGATTCTATTTATCTTGATAGATTCAAATTATTTAGTCAAAACCAAAGTTATTGTCATCTTTTTTAATTATTAACAAAAAATTCTTTTTGAGAAAGTTCATCTCTAGATTTCCATACGTCCTGATATGTCAAAAGATTGTAGCTTAACATACCATCAAATTTTCACATATCTAATTTGGTGAAATTCTGATGTCATTAGTCATTACCTTTGAATTCTATTCTTCTTTTTACTACCAACGCCATTTGAGAAACAAATATAAAATAAGTCTCTTAAATCTTCAAGTAAACAAATTATCAAATGAATTAATTGCAAGTGTACCCAGTAGAGACCATCAAAATCATTTAGCTATGAAAGAAAAATATTTTAATCCATCATGAATCATCAATCACGTTTAAAATGGACAAATTAACTGTACCTACCATAGATGATTAATCATCTCAATATATAAGATTAACTAATTAAATATAAGCTTTGGCTAAGCTCACTCTCTTAATTAACTATGAGAAGGTGAACCCAATAATTCTTTAGTTGAGTTGATCACTATTTTCTTTACTAATATTTAGATTGAAGAGTTTAAACTAATTTAACACGTGATTACGTGAATGTACAAATTTTTTTATACAATCTGAAAGTGATTTTGATCATTTTACAATTATTTTTTATATTAAAATACATGAAGGTGATTTGTTTTTTTTTCGCATAGATATCTTTTCATCGGCTTATCAACGATTAGAATTTCGATTTGAACTTAATTAAGAACTCAATTTAGTTGAGAGATCATTTTCATTATTATTGAGGGAATCGACGTCACAGTTATATTACTACAAGTGTCAAAAATTCATTTTCACGTTGTTACATTAAACCATATTATATAGTATCAGAAAGTATCGATGAAATATTGGATGCATGGTCAGGCAACTTTCGACGACAGCTTATATAAAGGAGGCAAATTGGAGAACTCAGAGCATCTGACTCTTCATTTTAATTTGTCCAAAAACAAAATATAGCAGCTCGCATGGGACTTGAGCCATTTTCATTCTTCTTATTTCTAGCTACGCTAGCACTTGTAGCGGCAACATCCCGGGGCACATACTTGGAGATCCCCCATCAGATTCACCTTCTCCGGCCAAAATCCGGTGCCCGGACCAATGATGTTCCCGACTTGTCATGCCTGAGTTGGTGACTTGCTGTGGAAACAAATAACATTATCGGATGGAAAACTATTCCGGGGAAGTGTGAAGGCTACTTGGGGCATTACATGTTAGGCCAGCAATACCGAGAAGACTCGGAAGCTGTTGCCTATGAGGCTATTGTCTATGCTCAAAGCCTCGAGCTTGCCGGTGACGGCAGGGAGATATGGATTTTCGACATAGATGAAACCTCGCTATCTAATTTGCCATATTATGCTAAGCATGGATTCGGGTACGTAACACTACAAATTAAGTTTAACGTATTAATTAACTAGGCATTAAGAACAAGGATCCTCCGTGATTTAAAGAAATTTAGTTTCGATTCTATTTTATTAATAATTAATTGCCAACTTGTATTTATTCGGGTAAAAGCTTAGGTTAAAAGAATATTTGAGTTAAAAATATAATTCTCTAAAAGGTGAAGAGTGGATAAAGCCTAAATCAATCACAAAATTCATGATTAAAACATTTTTTTCTTTGTTACAAAATTATAATTACGGCCTATTTGGAGTCTAAATTCATATAAATATAATATAATCAGAGACGTGTCTACTCTAATTAGTGAGAAAATTTCAGGGTGGAACCATTTAACTCAACGCTATTCAATGAATGGGTCAACAAAGGCGAAGCACCATCATTGCCAGAGTCCCTTAAGCTCTACAAGAAATTACTGTCGCTTGGAATCAAGATTGGGTTCCTTACGGGAAGACCAGAAGATCAGAGGAGTGTTACTGAAAATAATTTAAAGAACGTTAGATTCTACACTTGGGAAAATCTCATCCTCAAGTAAATAAGCAATAATAATAACATAAATAATTTTAAAGTTTATTTTATTTGGGTTTCATTGTCTTAGTAACACAACTTTTTGGCTGCAGGGGATCATCTTATTCAGGAGAAACAGCAGTGGTGTACAAATCAAGTGAAAGAAAAAGGCTTGAGAAGAAAGGATACAGAATCATTGGAAACATCGGCGATCAATGGAGCGATCTCTTGGGCACCAACGCTGGCAATCGGACGTTCAAGCTGCCTGATCCAATGTATTACATTAGCTGATCAATAAATGATGTTTACTTAGGAATTTGAATAAATAATGCAAGAGCCCCCATTTGTGCACCAAGTTTGTACGCAGGTTATGTTATAATCTGCAACGTTAGAATAGCAATGGTGGAAAGAACTTCAAATATGGGCTTCCAAGTCCCAACTAGGCCAAAATTGTCAAATCCCAAAACCTGGCCTAAATGCCAGACCAAAACCATAATCCTGATTCTAATTATGTTTCCAGATGAGAGAGAACCCGAGAAATCCTTTGTTGAGAGACGGTATTCAAGTAATTCTTTGATCTTCGCTCGGAAATAAATGAGAATTTTATTAAGGATAAAAAAGCTTAAAATTTCAAGCCAGATTTTTTTGTAATTTCTTGCAAAAATAGATTCAGAATTGATTAAGGGAATCAAAGTCCACGCCATTTGAACCTAAAGGAAAGTGAGACATTGCTGTTCTTAAAATATCAATCTTTACCTCTTATTAGTACTCAAATTTTAAGAATAGTAGGGCAAAACACATTTACAATGAGTCAAACTGTATCCACCAGATGAAACTCGATTCAATCATCCAAAGTCCACTAAGTTAAGGCAGATGCCTTAACAAAAAAATTTATTCGAAATTTTTAGTACTCTTACAAGAGGCACTTTCTATTTCAATGTCATGACATTTAATTTACATCATAATTGATGTGCCACCCACCCATCATTTATTAATAAATATCAATCAGAACTTTTGTATGAAAAATGAAATAAAGAAAATAAAAAGAAAGCTTTATCTTTTTCAGTACCCACCTTAAACATCTAAACCCAATCCTTCTTGTTCGCTGTCTATCTTTTTCAGCACCCACCGTCTTCCACTGTGCCAAAAAACCCATTCATAAGCATCATTACAAACAAATTAACTTGATACCCTCCTCCAATTAGTTAACATGGGAGCGTTTTCATCAATACTATTATTGGTTTATGTAGCAGCTACACTTTTATCAATATCCGAGGGTAGCGAGCGCATCCACAGTCTCATTCGACAACCCGTCGCCGGGACCGCGAGTGCTGAGTCCTATCCAGCCGGCTTCTCATGCCTCAGTTGGCGATATGGTGTAGAAACAAAAAATATTAGAGATTTGCCAACTGTTCCAAAAGTGTGCCAACACTACGTGGCTGATTACATGTTGGGCAGCCAGTTCTTGCAAGACTCGAAAGTCGTCACGGAGGAGGCTTTCAAGTATGCTAAGACCGTCAAACTCGCCGGAGACGGCAAGGACATTTGGATCCTTGACGTTGATGATTCTCTAATCACCCACGTCGACTTTTATGCTGAGAATGGATTCGGGTAATCTGTCTTTACTCTTACTCCGTTTACATGTGATAATGGTAGCGTCAATTTTGGCAATACATGTCTGATTGGGCAACAGGACCATGATCTTTAAAACCAATATTGATTCCTGTGATATGATCTTCATTTGATTCCTATCAGTGCTCTCAAAAGAGATATTTGAGGTAAGTTTGACCTCTTGATGTGACACACTTTATCAGGACTGAGATATTTGACGTTACCGCGCTGATTAATTATTTGGCCCAAGGCATATCGCCGGCGTTGCCTGAGAGTCTAAAGTTATACAGAAGGTTATTGAGTCTCGGGTTTAAGATTGTTCTTCTGACAGGAAGAATGGAGCCCTCAAGAAATTTTACAGAAAGCAATCTAAAGAATGTTGGATACCCTTCATGGGAGAAGCTTATAGTCAGGTAAATAAAGCAAGCAAGCTTGTCTTAATCATTTTATAAATAACAACTAATTATTGATAAGCCCCTTTTATTAATTATTGAGTTTGTGCGTAACAGGGAAACAGGGGAATGGAATGATACAACACAAAGGGCGCACAAATCAGCTGAAAGAAGAAAGCTTGTGGAGAGTGGATATAGGATTATTGGAAACATGGGTGATCAATGGTGTGATCTCCTTGGGGATTATCCTGGCCAACGTACTTTCAAGCTACCTAATCCCGTCTTCTACACTGAATAGTTACAATGTGCGTAATACGAGTTCGGATTCGAGCAACTAATTGATCAAATATGGGATCCGTTGAATGAAATTGAAATCTTAGTATGAGTAACATTTGAAGATTTGAAATAACAAAATTAGGGAAGTGATTTAGGTACGGATTATTAGCTTTACTCCACTGAAAATGTTTTTCATGGGTTGGTAAAAGCTGAAGGAGATGTTGCAAAACTCTTCAAAATTCTGAATAAATGTTGAATCCGATTCTGCCTTTTAATTGATCACGCTTTTCATTTTTAAAAAAAAAAGAATGTAGAAAATCTGAGGGGAGATAAGTGATAATGGCTCCATTTATGGGGCTGAGACATCTTTTTATTGAGGGAGAAGGCGCAATACATATTCAAGAGGCAAAACGCTAGAGGCATTTGCGATTTTCTTTGCAAGTCCGAACTTAACCGTTTACACATAACATGGCATTAGGCAGCTTGAAAGTCTGATGGTCAGGATTATCACGCATGTTTCCAACAATTCTATATCCACTCTTTACAAGCTTTGCTCTTGCAGATGTTTTGTGCTCATTTTCCTTTTTTACTCTTACCTTGCACCCCAATCCAACCCCTTCTAGGCCCTCAAATTAAACACATTCCTATAGACTTGAATCCTTCCCCTCTTATTTTCATAGGAAGAGGCTAACCAGCTGGGTTATCCCTTGGGGACGATCAAAATATTAAGATGTTCAAATCCAAATAGTTAATTTGAGAAAGCAAATAATTAAATCAACTAAGTTTATTAGTTGTTTGCTTAATAAATTACCTAAGGATGAGTTTCTCCCAAGAGTGATCTCCAACGTTCTTCAGATTCCTTGCTGCGATATTTGTCAAAAATTCATCTCTTCCCGTCAAGAAAACAATTTTCATCCCGATAGACGATAATCGGTTGTACAGCTTAAGACTCTCTGGCAATGCTGGCGCTTCGCCTTTGAGTTGCCATTCAAAGGGCGCAGTCAGCAGTTGTGATTTTGATGAATTATTTCAATATCATATCATATGATTGCATATATACCCGAATCCATTCTGAGC
Source organism: Citrus glauca (assembly GCA_029633175.1). Taxonomy (NCBI): domain Eukaryota; kingdom Viridiplantae; phylum Streptophyta; class Magnoliopsida; order Sapindales; family Rutaceae; genus Citrus; species Citrus glauca. The sequence continues at coordinate 2,164,810 of JAQOOD010000007.1, read as the reverse complement.
ATAAAAGGATGCATTAGAAAGAAAGCGAGGTCTCATCTATGTCAAAGATCCATATGTCCTTGCCATCTCCGGCCAGCTTTAAGCATGGTGAAAACCTCCTCTGTAAGTGCTTTTGAGTCTTGACCAAATGGCGATCTAATACGTAATCACCCACGTAACCTTTACAGAATTTTGGAACATATATCCAATCTCTAATGTTATTTGTTTCTACACCAAATAACCAACTCAGGCATGAGAAGTCAGGAACAAGCTCATCGCTGGCGCCAAGCAGCAGTCGAATGAGATTGCGGATATGCAGGCCCTCATGAAGAGACCTGGGATATCGCTAAAATTGTAGTTAGAGATACCAAGAATGAAAAGACTTTCATGTTTGTTAAGTTTGTTTGATACTTTGAAATATACCGCCAACATGATTCCTTTATAAAGACTGATTCGTCCTGTAATTCAACCAAATTGCCTATTTAGCTGTAGCAAATACAATTTTTTTTTTAGGTAAGAGTGGACAAAAATTAAATTTATTTTTCTAACTATTTTTCTATTTGACACTTTTTTTTTACATTGATGTAACAATTAGATTATAACTCATATAGAATTAAACTGCTACTAATATTTACAAGTAGGGACTAATTTACAAATCTTGTAAAGTATTATTTAAATTTTTACTTTTATTAATATTTAAAATACGTCTATTTCATTTATATTTCGTTAGGAAAAATATTGACTCCACTCAATTATACAATATAATTTAAAAAAGAATTACGCCTACAATATTTTTGTAGAAATTTGAATTGCTGCCTTAACAACATTGACCACTCAGCCTTTGGTTGGTTTAAGGATGAGTAGCTTCTATTTTGCACTTATATAAAGACATTTATAGAACCTCTAATTAACTGATTCCTAATCTGCATATTGGCACATGTTATTCACGTTGAAGTATTAATTATCACAGTATGTAATCATCCTCACTATAATTATATAAATATTTAAATATGCGTTGATAATTTATATAGATCTCGAGGCACCTGACCAATTATTATTCTTTTTGATCTTGACTTCGGTTCAACTAAAAGTTATTATGCGAGCTTTACTTTGAGGGGTGATTTTGGAGTTAATGGGATTGTATCCCTCCAAGGTAGTTTTGGTGGGGTTCTGAGCTAAGACAGACCTCTACACAAAGAAAATAGTAATTAGAGGTGACAATCGATGCTGGCCGACAACGACACTACAACGGTCACAATAGGTGAAAGTTGGAGAAGTTGATGGGTTTGAAAAACAAAGTTAAATTGTGACGGTAAGGGAAGAACAAACATTTATCAAATCATTTCATTAATGGAAAATAAAAGTGAATAAAAATAGAAAAAAAGTTAGATATTTTATTTGTGATGATGGATATTTTATCAGGTATAAAGAAGAAATAAGATAATTAAAGAAATAAGGATAATATACGAATTTAAAAGAATGTTCTAAGTAAAAATTAATATTTTAAAATTATTAACTGAGTGCGTAGAGTAAATGAGTATTCATAGTTGATTTTAAAGTGTAAATAACCCCACTCTCTAAGTAATTATATTTGTAACCTTTTTTGTAAGTTTCATTGGTCTGGCAAATAATTTGACCCAACTTAATTCGATCCGATATAAATAAACTTAGGTTTGGATCGGATTGAATTACTTATTCAATTCAATCGGATGATATTTTATGCATCTGAATAAAATTATGATCGGATCAAGTTAAATCCTATCGGGTTTGGTTGACATTAAAAAAAAAAAGTTAAATCTAACGATCAAATGAGTCACACTCGCACGACACAGCACAACACTCACACCACACACACACCCAATCTAAACCTAGTCCATCGTGACTCACTCGCGCACAACACTCACCAAACAGGCAAACGCACATAGAGATCGTAGATGGCGGGACGCCAAACGCAGACAGCATGGCAGCACACACATTAGCCAACAATCACAGACAATACAACTGTGTTAAGCCAAGTCATTGGTAGTCCACGATATGCTGACGGAATCTGCTGCAGCTCGACCACTGCTGTCACTTGCTCCATTGACCACTGCATTTATCTGAACGAAATTATTTTTTCATGGTATATTACTATTGAATTTTTTATCCGCAAATTATAAGTTTGTGCGAGTTCAAATGATGTTTTTCCAAACCCAATTAATCCGAAAGCCGATTGATTTTATTTGAACTTAATTTGGCCGGCACCTAATTGAGTGTATAAGAACATACATCTACATGATTTTAAGGTTAGAAAATTGTCATGGTTCGATGTAACAGAATGGAGGCCCAAAAATTGTCATGGTTCGATGTAACAGAACTGAGTAGTCCATTGTCATGGATACTGAATTTACCAGTGTTAACATTGTACGCTGGTCAGTTGTCCTATAAACCCCTACACGGTTTGTCGTCTGCGACTCCAAATACCAAATGTCTTGCTGTTTAAATAGGGTTGGGTAAATAATAATAATAATAATAATAATAATAATAATAATAATAATAATAATAATAATAATAATAGGGTGGGTAAAAAAATTTAATTAATATCAAATTAAAAATTAAAAAAAGAAAAGAAAAGAAAATGTCAAATTTCAGAAGTCATACAACAATCCCTAAAATTTAAAAGCACCAGCCGACACCCAATGGTGGAACCCACGAAGCCATCACCGATTGAAATTGAAAGATGAACCCATTCATCTGCACCACCAGCGAGCTAAACCAGTTGAACCCATTCATCTACACCACCAGCGAGCTAAACCAGCAGCTACGCGAAGCAACTGGCTGCAGCCGTGGAACGCAACAAGCAGCAGCAGCGAAGCAAACGCAGCACCAGCAGCCTGCACCTGCACCCACGCGATGTAGCAGCGGCTGCCAGCGCACCAGCCACTGGAACTCGTGTGATGCGGCAGCAGCGAAGCCAGCAGGAGCCACTCGAACTCACGCGACACAGCAGCATCGAACCCAGCTGAGCCACTTGAACCCATTGACCCAAACCAGCAGCAAATCATCACCAACTCCACCTCAAGTAATTTATGATTTTTTTAATTGTTGAGATTATTCTGAAATTCTAAGAAATTTTAAAATTTTAAGATTTTTATTCTATGATTAATTATTATCTTTGTATGATATTAGGATTTTAAAGTTCAAACCCTCTACTATCAACGGCATTCGAATAACTTCTATGTTATAGATACGAAATCATTATGATGGTGCAATTGGTGCTTCCGGTTCATTATTTATTTCCAAATGTTTATGATTAATTTTCTTCCTAATGCATATGCCCTTATTCCATTCTTTTAGTTTTAGCCGAGTGTTTTATTCACCGTTTTAATAATTCTAAGCCATTTCCAAAACAAGTTGCTTATCTTGGAATTAAATTCTTTTAATTTCGCTTTATTAAAAATTATTTAGAAAAAAAATAATGGAAGCCCAGGCTCGGATGGGCTTTTAGAGGTTTCGGATTTGTTTTCAATAACATGGGCTTGGATCTGGACTTAAAAAGCCCGGCCCTCACCCGCATTTTGCCAACCCTAATATTTTAAAAGACGGTTTGTTTTTCAAAATTTCTCTCCGATATGTCGTGTTAATATTTTGAAGAAGATGACATGTCATCGACTTCATGTTTAGACTTTAGATGACCTGTCACTCCGTCAGGGACCCCTGGAAAACGATTAGAAAACTATATCTATTGTTGTAGTTTTACAAACCCTTAGGGACCCAAATGTTATTACCACATCAACCTTAACATGATTACATCCATCACTAGTTCACTACAACTGCTGAGCACTGAATCGTTCTTGTTCTTGCTTCTTTCTGTTCTGCTCGGTTAAACCTCTAAACCCTTCTTCATATTCATTTAAAAAAAATTGTTAATCAATTAATTTATTGCTTCTTCCGTAATTTTATTTGTCTTTTTATTGTTTATGTTTTTGTAGATAAATGGCGTATAGAGGGCGTGGACGTGGACGAGATGGCTATGGAGGCGGTGGTGGCTTTGGCTTCACCAAACAAGAACCTTTTGAACTTTTCCCTGTAAGTAATAAATTTTCTTTATTTCTTGTTCCTTTAGCATCCTTAGCTGTTTAGAATTTTATACTTTTTAAATGGGGCCAAAATTTGTTTATTTAGGGGGAAAAAAAATTGAATGCATCAGTTTCTTTGTGGTTAAATGCTAAAGCTAAAACTAGGCTCTTTTACTTTCATTTGAAAAAAAACTTATCTGAAAGGTTTTATTTTTTAAATGTAGGAGATTGAATTGCCTGACCACAAAAATGTGCCGATTGAAAGGAACTTAATTCTCTGGAATTCAAGGTTACTAAATTATTGGAAGTCCTCTCCGTACTTTCTCGAAGAGAATGTTGAAAAGAGTAAGCATCAACTGCTTCAACTACTTTAATGTTTTATGTATTATGTATTAGGTTGTTAGTGGAAACTAGCAAGAGGCAGAAAGAGAAGGATAGGTGGAAATTCAATATTTAAAGCATGGTTCATGAATTAGGCTCATTTTAACTTGCAATGATATTAATATGCCAGAATGTGAATCAGCGGTTGTTTTTAGGATATCTTGTTTGTTGTATTCAATAGTTATTTCAGCTGTGGCAGTTTTGGCTTCTTCATGAATTTGGTGTCAGATAGCCAAAGCGTGGACATTGAAAGATATTCTGACTGGAATAAGCCGAAAGTTTCATCAAATCGTGGATCTATTAACCAATTTCTACAACTCCATTCTAGCAACTTTCCTGCAGAACTGGTTAAAGGTAAACAAATTAGACAACTCATTGAAATTTGGTAGTGGTGTTTATGGGTTTGTGAGAATACATGTCATAATTAAGGCTTCAGACTCATCTGATGGTGAAATAAACTTTCAGATTCAAGGGAACAGCGAAATCCAAAAAGAGTGCGATGGAATGCAGATGCAGGTTTTCTTAAATACAAGCTTTAATCACTTTTCTTTCTCAACTATAGTTGATATCTACAACAGCGGCTGGTTAAAAGCCTTAGCACCTCAATCCCAAATATATCCTAAATGAACCTCTGAATTAAAACTATTTATGCTTTGTTTGTTATCAACTCTCTCTTAAAATATTTTGCTTTCAAAGGTTCAGTTAACCAATTCGATTGTTTAAATGATAGGGATGAGGAAGTTGGATCTCTTTGAAAAGCTTGAACAGAAGTTTCAGGTAAATTTATAGCATTGATAACTTTTCTGCTTGTTTAATGTGGTAACTATTTTGCTGATGTGTTGAGGTGTTATGTTTCTGCTGCAACACTTTTCAGAAAAACACCTTCTGGAAAAATTTATATTTCCTTGTTTGGTATCCTCAGTTTTTCTGTGATAGGCTATTTGGTGTTTATTCTAACACCATATTGGTGATTCTTTCTTTATCTAAAGGGCCAAGAGGATAAAGATGAAAAGGAAAAGAAAGAAGGCGAAAATGAAGATGAAGATGATGGTGAGGCGGCTGGAGAAGCTGAAGAAGAATTTAGTGATGATGGAGATTACAATCAGGTTTCACTCAAATGCCATACTGTTATTTATTTATAGGGATTCTCACCTTAGCGTCATTCTATATTGTTACTGCCATAAATGTGTCCAAATACCACTATGTTAAATTTGGACAAGAAAGCCACGCGGTGGGGGCAAATCAGGTTGTAGACAAGCCTGCTGATTCTCCCGGATGCATCTTTCTCCTTTCTCCTTTCCTTTCCTTTCCTTTCCTCCCCTTCTCTCCTTTATTTAATAGTAACAGCGTGAAGAATGAAGTTTGCATTTGCTGTATTGTTGAGGTGCATTTTTGGCGAGAAAGGGTCTTAGTGTCTTTGACAAATAATTTTATGTCCTTTTTGCCTTTGAGAAGAATGGTACATTGTTGGATGGTTATTCTATGGAGAGCATCTCACTTGTTGGTCAAGATGTCATGTGCCAGGCATCTGTCCCAACTGGCTCTGGGATTTCTTATCAGAGAGCATAGAATAAATTTGTACAAAAACAGATATATTTCAAGTCTATTGATGCTTGTTTTGTGATAAAAGCAACTTATTTTCACTCTTCTTGCTTGTTTGCATTTATTTGATTTTATTTTGATGATAAATCTGTTAATGGCTGTCATTTATGGTGGCCAGTATTCCTTTTTTTGAATTTTGCTTGAACAAGGTGCTTTCTGTAGGCCCGTGTATCTTCCCGCTGACCAGACATGACTTTCTGAATGCGTGTGTGAAGTTTTTCTTATAAAACAACTATTAAATAAAACAGGAAAAGATTGATATAAAGAAATAGTTACTGATGCTTTATACATTATTGCAGAACATTGATTTTGATGATGACGAAGACGATTTTAACATGGATGACGGCAATGATGGTATGCACTTTCTCTGCAATGCCATTTTGATGTTGCATTCATATACTTTCTTGCATCCCTGAATAGTAATGAGTTTTCTGGATGTTTGCAGATGAAGCTACATACTAGTTGCGGCAAACAGTTACACTATGTCTTGCCCTTGTTGCTTGGAACAAGTTCTACTTCTGCAGATTGAAATATTCTCTCGTTTTCCAATTTGGAGTAACGAGTTGATTTGGCTAACGGCTGCGTTGTAAATTTTAACTACAACCAATGTTTGTCAAAATTTTATCCTTCGAATAAAAAGATCATGTACCAGTCATTCTATAATAGTTATCATCAAGCAAATTGTAATGTTGGCTTTACATATTAACAGCTTGTGTCTTCTGGCTGTGGAAGTTGGTCAGTTTGTATTTCGTCTTTGTTAACGCATTTGATATTTGCTTAGGCGATTTTTTTTTTTTTTTTTGTGTCTCTTTCATTTGTTAATGTCAAATAGTGTAATGTTATTGTTACCCATCGAGCTTGTGGGCAATATGGGCTCGGCCCAAATTATCAACACTTGAGTTGGGCGGGCTTGTATGAAAATCTGATCAATTCAATTACTGCCTCGGGCGACCCGATTCATTTGGCATGTTAGGATCAAAGTGGGGAATAATTTCTCAATATGTCTAAATTGAAGCTAAATTCCCACACCACGTGTTCTGTTTCCTTTCCCTTAAGGCCGAACGTGGACGTCACTTATTCAATCATGTTACAACGTACGGCTGAGATTAATATCACACATCCACGCCTCCATCATCACTAATAATCTTCACCGGGCCCCGCAGAACAAGCCGTGATCGAAATTTCTATGGGCAATTTTTAAAATCCCCCCTTGAGGTTTGAGGCTGTTGCAAATAAATAGTAAAAATTATTTTATTTGTAAAAAAATCTCTTACTACTATTATTTTAAAAAAATAATATTAACTCCAATAACAATTTACGTTAGTTAAAATTTTCGTAAAATCTTAAAAAATAAAATTATAAACTTAAAAAAATTATATTTTTATATCAAATAATTAAGATTTGTAATTTTATTACAAACTTAAAAAAATAATTTTAAGATTTATAATTTTATTTTTTTAAGATTTTAAGAAAATATTAATAACTTAATCATGGTGAAAATAATTATTTTAACTACTTATAAAATTATAAATATTTAGAATTATAAATATTGAGAGTAATATTATCTTTTTAAAATCAACAGTTAGTTAATGAAAATTTTAACTATCGATAGGGGATTTTTTATAAATAAAATAATTTTCACCATTTAGTTGCAACGGCCTCAAATCTCAGGGGAGGTTTTCGAAAATTACCCAACTTTCTATATATGGCACTCTTCTTCAAACCAACGTCGAGCAAACAACGATTACGAGGGGAAGGAATTAACATAGGAATTAAACAAACAATTGAATTTGCCGTGAGAATTTAGATTGTTGAAAATGTCTTGGCAAACGTACGTTGATGATCACCTGATGTGCGATATCGACGGCCATCATCTCACCTCAGCTGCGATCGTCGGTCACGACGGCAGCGTTTGGGCCCAGAGCTCCAATTTCCCTCAGGTTTTACCAAATATCTCTGGTTTATCTCTTCGATTTTATTTACCGATCTGTTGTTAATTTATTGTTACGTTCCATTTTCTAATTGCACGGATCTGATTGTTCCAATTTTTTTTTGGCTTAATTGATAATTATTAGCATTCAGATTAGTTTGTTGCCATGAATTGAATCAAAAGTAAAAATGAAAATGTTAGATTTACGTTTTCAGATTGTAAAAATTAAGAATTTTACTGAAAACCAGAATAAATTATGAAACTGCAAGTATAAAAATCAAAACTTGTATATGATGATATAGGTTGTGTTTGCTTCTGGCTTTACAATGACCATTTCGTAATTCACTATTAATCTTGAGAAAATTATAGAATTTTCAAATAAAAAATAGATTAAAAAAAATGTGTTGCTAATGTTAAGACTGTCAAGGGCATGTTTGTTAATGTTGAGTTTCTGATTAATTTTGCAAACACAACAGCTAAAGTGTTTATGAGCTCCCAGTCTCTAATGATTCCAATTCCACCACAGCTGTGGCTTAAAAGCCACATCTCCTCAATTCCAAAGATAAATTAAATGATTTTGGATTTTTTGTGTTTTCTATATGCAATTTTATTGTTTTTGTTCTCAGAAAATTTTTGTTGGAAAAATGCTATCCGGGGAACTTTCTGAAATCATCAAAATACAAATTTTTAATTTCTTATTTGCATTTACTCAATGGATGTTTAAAACAGTTTTGAAAAATGATACTGAATGGACCCTAATTTTCTTTGCTGGACTTCATCTTTGGTTTAAGATATAATTTTTCATTCCTTTCTGTTGCCGTAGATTAGGTGGTGAGATTTTGTGTTTATTTTTAAATGTTTGTTATTTGCTTTTACTGCAGTTCAAGCCTGAAGAGATTGCTGCAATCATGAAAGATTTTGAAGAGCCCGGTTCTCTTGCCCCAACTGGTTTGCACCTTGGAGGCACCAAGTACATGGTAATCCAGGGTGAGCCTGGAGCTGTGATTCGTGGAAAAAAGGTGATTTATTTCTCTCATAGTATTACTTTTTGCATTGATTCTATTTCATTATGCGATAACACTTCAAATGTGCAAGTTCTTTTCACGCTTATGATAAGACTTTCCTAATGAGGTTTAGCGTGAGCATCATTATCACTATCATGATCAATGGCCACCAAGGTTCTTTGAACTTTTGAATGTAAAGTTGTTATCCAGGGAATCTCTATCTTTCGTGCTGTCAAGGACTTCAACTTCTCATCTGTAAGACTGTATATTTATGGATACAGACTTTTGAATGAGGCATCTTCTCAAAAGAAGATTAATACAGCTTCATGGGTCTGATTGATGGGTCCCTCAAGGAGTGCTTAATTGAGTTAGGTCTGACTTTGCACATTCTTTATTGGTGATGGTTACTTATTGCTGTGGAACACAAGCAAATGGACGCCAGATTGCTTCTCCTTTTACCTTTTATAATCTTTTTCGTAATATGAAAAATCATTTCTGTTGGTGGGTACACTTAGACACAACACCTAAAAGTGCTCTAACTTCCTTTTCTTTTGCCCTTGGATGATGAAATATGGACTCCGTTCGGTGTCAGTCAGCTGCTTTATGTGTTATGGCCCATCTTTTGATGAAAATTGAATCCTAAGACTCATTCAAACTGGATTTCTCGCGAAGGAAGTTCTGTCAATCAATATGGAAAAAGTTGCAATGTTATCTTATGGAAGCTCAATTATCAATTAGAATGCTCCTTGCAGTCGGGGTTATTCATTTTAAAAAATAAAAATAAAGATGTGTGTCCATTGAGCTTTAGAAAAATGAAGATTGTATTGATTTTATTTATCAATAGTCTGTCATTTATTTTACAGGGTTCTGGTGGTGTCACCGTCAAGAAAACTGGCCAAGCTCTGATTTTTGGTATATACGATGAGCCATTGACTCCAGGACAGTGCAACATGATCGTTGAGAGGTTGGGGGATTATCTCATTGATCAGGGCCTGTAGATCCCATGTCAACTTCATATGGTTTCGATATATTGCTTTCTGGTTTTCGGGCTTTGCCTCTTCTTCCATATTTGGTCTTGGACTGGCAGTCTAAATTGTTTGCTGCAAAAATAACTGTGTGAGGACAAGAGTGATTTTTTTTTTTTTTCCCGCCTCTTTTGGTTCTTTAGGGTTCCTTTTTTATCTTTTTTTTTTCATCCCCAATTCCTTCATGTTTCCTTAATTTATGTGTATTGCAGTTTTGAAGAATTTGAATCTTTGGATACTGTTGATACTCTGATAATATGATATGGAGACAATTATTTTTTGAGTCACTACGAGCAAGATTTCATCTCTTAATTCACTCAAAAGGACAATGAAAATTCGCAAAATTCCTTTTAAGATTATTACCATTCTTAGAAAATCATTAATAAAAGGAAAAAATTATTTCCCCCGAATCGCGCCCCAACTCAAGCCCCGTATTGAAACTTACCGTTTTGACTTTTGATTAAAATGAAAATGCGCTGTTTCACAACAAAGCCGAAATATTTGTCAAATATTTCCCCTTACCTTTATCCTTTTCCCTTCACTTCACTGTTTCCCTTTCCTGTCTCTTGTTCACATCAAGCTGAAATCATCAGCTTCTTCAAAGATGCCAAGATCCTTGCTTCTCTGCAAAAAAAAAACCCTCCTCCCTCCCTCTCATTCACAAGTCTCTTTGATGAACCGGCAACGTTAAGCTTCTGCAACGGTCAGAGTATCTTCATGACCAAAATCACTTGCAACCTCCAAATTGGATTTGGGAGGAAAACGTGGCAGAGCAGGGGAATCATTAGCTTCATTCTTCAATTCTAAGCTTGGTGACAACGGTGAGGCGATATTAGTGTTTAATTCACGATCTTCACTCTTACAACCGATTAAATCCGTCAGAGACACAAGCTTTTCTATAAACGCAGTCAAATCTTTATAAAGAATGGGCGGTGCAAGTGCAATTTGAATGCCTCTAGCTAAACGCGCAGCTAAAGAAATAACAGATTTTCACAATTGTATGATTAAGGCTAGGGAAAACAGACCTTGACAATCAAAAGAAAAGAAAGGATGCGTGTTCGATTCGACTTCTTGCTATTCCAAAATTTCGTTTCTACTTGTTTCAACTCATCAGTTCAAGAGGGGCCTAAACAAAGTAGACCCTGCAAAACATCAAATATTTTACTAAATTTATGGTTGCTTCACCCCATGGGAAAATGAAACTTCGTTTTGAAATTGCATTGCAAAAAGAGTGTTTCAGTAACGGCTTTGTGCTTTTCGTTTTCTTGTATCAAAAGGTGGCCCCAGCTGCTGAAACTTTGTTTTCTGTGTAGTTTAGCTTTAATAAGAGGAAGGAAGAGAGTGGTGAGGGATTCAAAACGGCATCGTTTTGATGAAGATGAAAACAAACAAAAAATCACAAAACAACGTCGTTCTGCATTAATTTCGGGATTTGATCCAAGATTTGACCCGAGTAAATAGCAAAACTCTTAATAAAATAAAGGG
>JAQOOD010000007.1:2084631-2153246 GCA_029633175.1 Citrus glauca | reverse complement strand
CTTGGGCCTGTAATCATGCTATAATTGGCCCAGTTTGGGCTAGCCTAAAACTGAGATCATTAGATCACCGAGGGGCAATCATAAAAACCCTATTAATAATAAGTTAATAAATTTATTTAAAAAAAGTTTGCATTTTTTTCCCCCCAATTTTTGCATGTTTGGATGGCAGATAAAATATTCGTCACACTCGCGTACTAACAAAGATAATTGACTTCGATAATAATGACTTGGGGGTATACTGATTGTGAAAGGAAAGAAAATAAGGTGATTAGGCAAAGAGAAACAGAGAAGGCCATTACTGATAGCCAAACACGTCCAATCTTTGACACTGCAACATCTTTCCATTGGCAAGCATACAAAACAGCAATACTTTAGTTTTACTTCTTGGGAGAAGAAAAATATAAAGCCAACGAGATTAACAAAAAAATTTAGCAACAGATCCTTACAATATCATATCAAGCACTAAAACTATTTGCACCAAATCAACATAAAAAAAATTACAGAATTAGATATATCATTCATACAATCAGTCAATTACAATTCAGGTCAATTCATCAACAGATCCAAAGTAACAATGACAGTTATGTACAGTTAAATTAAAAAACGAAAATGCTGAGTTTCACCTGAAAAGGCAGCAAAAATGCGAGTGCTGGTTATGTTTGGTTTCGTTTCGTTTCGCGTTTTTGCTGTTTGTTTTTATTTCACGAGTAGCGGTAGCAGCAGCGAACAGCAATAGTGTGTGCCAATCAGTTGGAATTAGCTCTGATGGAGTGCGAGCGTCGTTTCATTTCGTGTTTTTGCTGTTTGTTTCTATTTCATGAGTAACGGCAGCAGCAGCGACCAGTAGCGGCAGCAGCGGCAGAGACAAGCGACAGGGATGAGATTCCAGCGGGCAGCGGCTGAAGGTCACGAGTTCAGTAATTTGAAGTGGACAATTGGTTTAGACTTTAGAGAATTAGAGTGTTTAGGGATTTTAGATTTCGGTTTATTTGATAATCGGTTCGGCTTTTCGGTTTTTTTTAAAAAACTGAAAACCGAATCGACTCGTTTTATTATTCGGTTTTTTCAACTTATTCAGTTTTTAAGTGTAAAAAAATCGTTAAAAAATCGAATCGAACCGTTCGGTTTTTAATTAATCCACTTTTTTTGCCCACTCCTATTCATAGTATTCGTTAAAAATATATATAATATTCTTTATATTATGCAGGTGGGTCACCCTATTATTCCATCTATGTTATTCTCACCAATATAATATAACTCAAAAAAATAATTTCATGATGACAACTATTTTTTTATTTAGAATATTTTGATTCATTTTTCAAGGTCATTCACTCAAAATTGATTATTAAATTTTTAATTAATAATTAATTTCTTATCTAATGGATTTATAAATTAATATTATGGGTTTAATGAGTAAAATCATTATTATTATAAAAAAATTAGGTTTAAAAGAGTATATTTAAGTATTTTAGTAGGTTTACTTAGAAAAATTTTAAAATTTAAAGATGAATTTATTTAATAAATATATTTATTAAGTAAATTGGTGGATTCAAATAACCTTTGGCTAATAACATAAATGCTTTAATTACCCATTTTGGGCTAAGTTGGGTTTGGTCTTGGGCTCTTCGGCCTGTAATCATGCTATAATTGGCCCAGTTTGGGCTAGCATAAAACTGAGATCATTTGATCACCAAGGGGCCATCATGCAGAGATAGGGGTTCTATTTCTCAGACACTTGATGAACTATTGGACTATTTATAATTTCTTTATTTAACTGCCATTCCACATAAAACAATTTTATTTGGTAAACCTTTTGAAAGTCTGTTCATGAAAAATCGACCTTAAAATAATAATATTCTCTTGAGTTATCTTGGACCCTGCTAATTTAAAGCGACCCAGAAATTTTTTCTTTTCTTTTCCTTAAATTTTTTAATGCTGTTACAGTATACCTTGGCCATCATCAATATACCCTATTTACATGTTGTGGCAAACCGTGACCCATTCCATGAGACATACGATTGACCTGACCTAATCTTACATTCAACATTGTACCAAGTCTTTTATTTTTCATTGAATATTATAATTAAGCTAGTGTTAAATTACGTTGAACGTGACTCGTCTCTCACAACAACAGTATCCAATTCTATTAATAATACTATTATTGTGAGAGGACCATAAATTACGGTCAACGTAACTTAGGACCTCCCTTATAATTATATTTACATTTGTGATTGTTGGAATTAAAAGATTTTAATATGTGGACATGGATAAGAAGAGTAGATGGGTGGGTAAGCCCTATCTTAACTTGTGTGGTGGAGGACATTGTGATTGTGTCAATCAAATTCCCATATTTTCTTGGCTTGTACCAAACCATTTTTTTTATTTTGTTTTTGTTTTTTGGGCATAGGTTATCTGAATCCAAGTCAACTTCTTCTCCTTATCCTTCTGTGTAAGATAATGAAACATTGGATTCAATTTCTTTCATATTTATAAAGAAAGATAGGGATTTAGTTGGTGTTAGGCCTGATGAAGGGGTCTTGACCATTGTGTTCCCTAACAGGGAACTTGATAATGGAGAAAAAATTCACTGAGTTTGACGTGTATTGATTTTGTATTTTTTTATTTTAAATTTTCTTCATCGCAATGTTGATTTTATTTCACACACAACCAAACCTTTCCCTACTTTTTCTGACATAGATAATTTGAGATCTTCTAGTCCTTTCAATTTTATCTCAACAATTCATGATTGATGTTAAATAATTGGAGAGATATACGACGTTAATAATAATAAAAATAAACAAGAGTAATGATATTTCGAAATTTCGTATATAATCCAAAGACAGATAGAAAATTTAAATTTATCACTCCAATTAAGAATGATTAAGACTAGGGTGATGTTATTTGTACTTTAAAAAATACTTTTTTCCTCTATTCATTTTGATAATTTAAAATAATAATTTTTATATTGTTCGTTCATCTTAGAATAATCTTTTATTGTAACTATTCTATTAAATTTATATTTTCTTTATACACCCAAAAAAATATTCATCATCCTCGAGTTAAAAAACCTTCGATGGATATGCTCCATAGTTTCTCGATAATTATAGTAATAGTATTAATAATAGTTTGATTCTTCTAAGTCGGTGGCGAATGATAAATATGTTTTGGAATTTTAAGCATAATTAGAAGGAAAATAATTGAATTCGAATATACCCTAAATTGTGCTAAATCTAGAATAACTCATTTGACAAAAGGAGCCTTGAGAACTTAGCGTTGGTAATAATAGATGGCGACAGTATGGATGGCTGCGGGGAAAAATTAAAATAAAATTAAAAGCTTATCTCTTCGTCTTACCAGAAGAAGAAAAAGCAGTGTCGAGGAACTCAAACCCCACAAGGGGAGATAATATCGAATCTAAGGATAAGGCCATGATTTAAAAACGGAAAAGATGAGTCACGATGAACATGTTTAAGACAACCTAGAAATGCATGAACTTTGTGTGCAACCCAAGCCTAGATTCACACGTTTTGCACAAATAAAAAACTAGGATAAGTATGAATCATAAATTTATATAAATTTATTTTGTATAAATTAATGTGATATTAATTTATTAATTAAATAAAAATATAAAATAATATAAATAAATTATGTGAGATAAAAAATATTTAATTTTATTATGTCATATTAATTTGTATAAAATAAATTAAACAAAAATTTATAACTATATCATTACTCTTTTATGAAAGCTCTATTAATTAGTAAATGTATTTTATTTATTCTAAAACACTAACGGGAGAAAAAAAAGGAAAAAAATTCTTCATTGCAAGAAATTAGAATGCTCATCAAATGCTTCAACTCTCATTAAATACTTTTTTTAATCTATTTTACCCCAATATTAAAAAAAACATTTTAATTATTTAAAATTATCGTTAGCATCGTTATGTGTTATATTCTCTTTTAAACTCCGATCTTGTTTTTTAAAAATTCCGTACCATATGTAAATTAGTATTCATACATAATTAAAATTTGTTTTTCATTGTTTTTCTTTCTCAATTAACTGCCAATTACATTTATATATTTGTCAACGTCAAAGTTTGAAAAAAAAAAAGGGATCTTAGTTGGTTAAGATATATCTACCCATTATTAATTTTTTCATTATTTAATCTGTTGCCTTGCATCATGGACTTTCCATGTGACTTGCTGTTTGCCATCCCTTTGCCTTTAAATCAAGGAAATTTCATGTGTGTCAAGGTGTCAAGCAACCATTTATCACTTACTTGAAGCCGACCAACCTAATCCTTGAAGCTGATCTTTATGCATATCCTATTCTGTATATATAAAATTATAAATAGGCAGCCCTAGCATCAAAAGTCCTTAATATTGCCTGATACCGTACGTGTTGATAAGCTGCAGCAGATTCTTTAATTTTCTTCCTTATGCTTTTAATGGAATCTCAAGCTGGTCATCAGAAACAACTGTTGATGGGGCAGCATGGTAGATATAAGCATGCAAAACAGCTTGAAAAACACAGCAGTTGGACGATAATGGAAGGTCATGATCAAGCTACCTCATCGTCATCATCTCTCGAAGATTCAAGTGCTACCAATGGTTCATCTACATCTTCATCAGACTTGGTTGATGATGCATCTTCAACAAATTCTTCTTCTGCTTCTTCAAATTCTAATAATGGACCCTTGTTTGAATTATCTGAGCTCATGGCACAACTACCCATCAAGTAAGTAACTAATCTAAAACAATCAGCTCTTTCAAGAAATGCTCTCTTGTCTAATACTGAGTATAAGTATTAATGCTTTCTTGATTCCTTCTTGCTAAGAAGTGCTTTTCGTATGTATATGCAGGAGGGGACTTTCTAAATATTATCAAGGCAAGTCTCAGTCGTTTACATCTTTGTCAAGGGCAATGAGCATAGAAGACTTGGCCAAGAAGGAAACTCCATACAGAAAGAAAATGAAGTCATGTAGAAGTTATGGGGGTGGCTTGGATATCAAAGCCACCATTTCAAAGAAAAACTCATCTTCAAGAGGTTCCTTTTCTTCTTTATCTTGTTCATCAGCAGGCAAAAGAGGAAGTTTTGTCGGTAGTAATCATAATAGTAGGCTTCCTCCAATTCCTGCGCAAAAGCACTTTTGATCTGTAAAAACTTGTACATTGAGAACAATATTTGATGTGGTTATGATGAGTGAGAAATTTTATTAACAAGTTGGTGAGACATACAGAGCTTATACTAGCTATAAATCCCATTATGCAAGTGGAGGGTGAGAGGATAAACTACTTTTAATGGAGTTAAAATCTTGAACATATCCCAGCAATCTAAAAGCTGGAATATTGATTGTTATCATTTAACCACTCTTTTGACTTCCAATTAAAAGGAAAAGAAAAGAAACTACTTTTAATGGAATTAAAATCTTGAACATATCCCAGCAATCTAAAAGCTTGAATATTGATTGTTATCATATATCCACTCTTTTGATTTCCAATTAAAAGGAAAAGAAAAATAATACACTCATCATGTGCGCATGTTACAGAAGTTGTTGACATGTTTTATGCTCTACATGATGTGTTTTAATGTAGTGGACTGGTTCAAAATTCACTAGTAATTTCATTTCTGTTTCTCTTCTTTCAAACTCTGAATAGCAAGCTGCAATTCTCGGGAGCTCCTCTATCAGGTATCAGGAAGATGATAACATTTTAAAACCTAGGTGAATGTTAACACTGCACGGAAGGAAAGATCTTGAAATAATAGACGAACAGTAAGCCATCCAAAATGTGCTTCAAGATTTAGGTATAAGCACCAGAAGAAAAGCTGACAACTTTTGGTTATTTCAGATGTATGGAGCAAATCTCAGAAAAGCATTCCCCAAAACCATGTTCTTGCTTCGGATTGCACCTGAAACTGGGTTCTATCTTTTCAACAACACGTGAAACTGTGGCCTTTTTCTTCCCCCCACTTTGTCTCAATATTTTAAGCAATTTTTTATGTCTTTACATAACATTATCTTTTAGCAGCATCCCCTAAACTCTTTCTTGAACATGGATTCCACTTCATACCCAACACCTTATATCATCACACCATGTCATTGGTTCGCTGATACCCAATATGCTTTTATCACAATATTATTTTAATCAGTTAAATGATATCTATCAATCAACGGATAATGTAGTCAATTATTGTGTTGGTTTATTGTATTAAATGAAAAGGATTCAACACATATATAATTGAAAAGCTAAATCCTTTTAAGCACAAAAAAAAGAAAACGAATGATTTAATGTATCAGTTAGGTGTCAAATACAGATTAAAATCAATGGATTCTAGTCATATCAGTTCTAACATAATCAGATCTAATTGAAAATCTACACAAGCAGAGGCTGAGACAGCCCACATTCCTCAACACTTAGGAGTGAATATACAATGTTGTTTCGTAAGCTGCTCAATTCAGAAGTCCGACCACCATTGTTCAAGGGGAAGTGACTGCGCGATTTCGGATCCTGCTTGATCGCCTCACTGGAGTTGTAGAAACGTTGTTGGCCTCTCCATATCTACCATCCTGTTTCAACAAAAAAGCATCAATGCTTATGATGTTCGAATTCTTAATTAATCCTTTATGTTTATTTACTTTCATGTCATTGACACATCAATGGATGAACTCAGAAGCATCAATCGAAAACTACAGAAGAAATTGGCTACTTAAATTTGAGCATACATGCATATTCATCCACTTAAAGACTTAACGACAAGCAATCCATAACTGATTCTAATTCAGACTATGCATCTATGTAAAGCAGAACTGCTGAATCGGCAACCTAAGAGAATGACAATAACAAGTTAAAATTGAAGTGTGGCATGTAATGTAATAGACGCTGACCTCTTTTTTCATCGTCTTCTTCTGAGGAGTAAAGTCTTCATGAGACAGGGAAATATTTGTGAATGAGAGCTCTGAGAAATCCAATGGGGCATGGTAAAGAACTGAGCTGCTGCCAAATCCCTTGTCCAAGGAGACAGAATAGTTGCTGACTTCGCTTTCTTCCATCTTGCCTTTCATGGCACGGTTTCTGAAAGAGCTACTGATTTCTCCCACCACAAATTCACCAAGCAACTCAACAGCTGGTGCGCGGCTTTGAATAATGTCTTCAGAATCCTCCACTGTGGAATTAATCGAAGAAACATGAGGACTGACGAATGGATCAACACGCTTGATTTGCTCCTCCCTCTCATTTGGAAGTACATCACCGCATCTCTCGGCTACCCCAGATTGAGTAATGCAGGGCTTTATGATAGGAGAAGCGTCCTTTGTAGCATTCAACTTCCCCTTGCGGTGAAAAGCTAACGCCAAAGGTGCAATAATTGCGAAAACCATGGTCACCCCAATTACAGTCTCAAACATTGTATCAGTTTCAATGGGCTCAGCAAGCCCCTCTTTCAACTCACCCTCGGCTTCAAAATTGAGAATCTCAAAGCTACTAATTTCATTGCCCACCCTCTCTGTCATGCTAACTTCACCGGCCTCGTCATTTTCAATATTGGTCATTCCAATTTCAACCATTTCTCCGGCCCCAACTTCCACACTGTTAACTTCTGGTACTGGTTCAATTACTTGCTCATTTTCTGGATCAAAAGCATCAGACACTGTTGGCATCTGATCATCAAGTAAAGATTCAGCCTTGTCTATACTTTCTGTCCCCTTCAACTCAAAATTCTCAAACATTTGATCCGAAATTTCTTCTGTTTTAGTTGCTTCATGATCAGAAACATGTTCTGTTTCTCCGGCCTCAAGCTCTACCACTTCACCTAAATTATCACTAGTTTCTTCTACTAACCCAAAGTGAAAATCTTTAGCCAGCTCTTCCTCAATGCATTCACCAAGTATAACTGTCTGATTCACCGTCATTAAGCCCATATGGATATCCAAGAGCTCATTACCAATCTCAAATTTCTTCAAAATTTCCTTAAGGCCTACTATCTTCAATAAGTGATCCTTGCCCCCAAGTCTCCTCATTGCTCCATATGCATGATCATAAATCTTAAGATTCCCATCTTTAAAATCCTCCATAGCTTGTAAAGTTGGTGAAGCTTTAGGAGATTTCATGAAAGAAATATACATAGTAGAGCTGACCAAAAGAGCCAATACAAGCATTAACTTCAAAACCCTCCTCAAAAACCCTTCTTTCTCCTCCTCCTCCTCAACTTCCCCTTCTCCCTCATCAAGTTCTTCACCTTCTTGAGAAACACAAACGAAATCAGCCTTCTTGTCTTTCTTACAAGACAAGGAGATACTTCCATTGGCCTCGTTTTCACATCTTAAAAAAATCTCTCTACGCCTATTAGGCTTGTACCTTAGAAACTTAGGCCTCGGTGAAGGATAATTGGGTAAAGGGTCATAAGGGCTCAAAGATGAGTCAACATTAACGGATAAATCAGAATTATCAGCGTTTTCATTCCTTTCAGCTAAAACTTTCTTTCTTGGAGCAATGGCTTTTGAAGATGCTGATATTGTTGGTGACATGAAATGCTTTGTCATTGGTTTCTTTGAATTTTGCAAACTCATACCCATTTGTTGATAGCTTAGGTCATTCTCATCTGTACCTATAAAGAAACAAATATTTACAAACTCTAAACGACATAAAAGAGTTGTACAATTAGCTAATCCAAAACTTTGTTTAGTTGCTAAGAAAACAACGGAAAGGAAAATTTAGATGAAGGTTCCTAACAGAACTGTAAGTACACTTTTATAGGTAAGCAAAATTGAAGAAGGAAAACGAGAGACTAACCGGTAGCAGATGATGAGGATTTTGGAGTTGAAGAACGTTTGATGGGCGTTGATGATGAGATTCTAGTGCGATCAGAAGCGTCCATTTCTTTAACTTTCTCTTGTCCCTGGAAATGACGAAAAGCTGAAGCAGCAAGTCAGTTTGGTGAGAGATTTCTACGAAGCGGAATTAGAAGAGAAGAGAGAAAATCTAAAGCGTCAATTTCGGAAGGAGGCTTGTGTGAAGAATCTGTAGCTATGACCACATAACCGTTGGCAAGTGGGTTTGATCTCAATTAACTGCCGTTTGAAATTTGAATATGTGTTTCCCGACCGTTGGTACAACGGTCACATTGGAAGAAAAAATACGAGGAAACAAGCTGACCGTCCATTTTAACGGACGTTATTCAGGGAATGGGGTGCAGAGTAGAGTTTTACAGATTATTCGGGGTATGGATGAAGTTTGTCAATCGATATACCGGGAACGGGGACCATAACAAAAATTAACCCTAAGACAACGCCAATGGCCCATGCAGGTCTCGAACCTGCGACCTTCGCGTTATTAGCACGACGCTCTAACCAACTGAGCTAATAGGCCATTTTGAAAAGTTAGCTGAAGAAAAGAATTTGTTTGTAAAATGTGTGAATAGAACATGTTTTGTTTGGTTAGTATTATTAGGAAAGATTTAGATGGGGATGAATTCAAACATACTCAGGAGGCATACATACAAACTCATGTTTGCATCAAGCAAAACTAGATTTATTGAACCTTAAGTTTTTGCATCCCAATCAAACCTAGATTTGCAGACGGATAGTGAAACAAACAAGTTCACCAATTATATAATCAGAGTCTTAACAGCACGTCAAAAGTAATTAACTAAGCAAACAAAGCCTAATTTCTCCTATCTGCATTTTTGTTTTTCCTCGGAGTTCCAAAGACATGGAAAGCCACATTCTAAGATAGTAAAAGAGAAGCTAGGAAAGTAGAATTTTGAAACTTCCAACCGAATAGAAAAGAAGCAACAAGGAGAGTAGAATTGTGCATAGTTATTAATGTAGATTTTGACTCAACAATTACTAACAAGTTATATCTAAAACCAATCAAAGAAACCCTCATACCCAAAAAGAAAAAAAAATTCAAAGCTTCCCAAATTACAATGCACTTGCAACGAATCCTAGATTAGTGGTTAATTAATCAACTCCAATGTATTATAATTGTTTATATTCCCCAATTAATTTTCTATTGTATTTGATGACGAAAGCATAGCCATTCAACCAAACAATTATATAAACATTAAGCCTACATGCCTACATGCTCTCGTAAAAAGTGCTTTCGTATTATAAATAATCACTTTTATTAAAATCTCTTAGTGATTATCGATGTCTCTTTCTTGTATTCAAAGTTACAGACAGTTGTGGTCTTGTGGGTTGGGCCTTATCATTTGTGTTTATCATGTGCGTAAGTGCGTTGTCATCCAGGGTTTCACATTTTCCCTTGCGATCGTGTATGGAAAAACTAATTATCTAATCAATGGGTATGGAAAAATAGGTTTTTAATTTAATTACTGAAATGGGTTTTTACAAATGGGAGATAATGAACAAAATATTGAATTTCAATGATGTTTGTGGGACCAAAAATTACATATTATACTTTGTTTAGTTAGTTCTAATTTCACTCACATAATCAAGCATCAATTAGTTTTCTTAGGCTACTTAAATAAAAGTTTAGGTTTTTTCCACTCTCATTTAGAATTTGAAGTTAATTCCTAGTTTAGCTAGCTTACTTTTGCAAAATCGTGCTCTGAATTTTGGTTGAAAGATTTTTTTTTAGATTATTTTCTATACTTTATAATGCATTGATTTTTTAAGCTCCGTTTAGTATAACTTTTCAAATAAAGTTTATTTAAATAGAACTTTTATAAGTGATTTATTGTCAATTAAAATTTTAATTATAAATTATAAAATTACTTTAATATGCAAGTCTTTTTTATTATGAAACGAGTAATAAATTTCTCTTTCAAAAAAAATATTTTACTTCTTATACGAGAAATAAATTTAATAATTTAAGTTTAGTTTAATATTGAATTATATGCGATAAAATGAATCATTTGAGCCGCATAATACTGCTTATTAATTTGGCAATTCCTTTGCCATAATTGCAGGAGATAAAACATGTCTTTACAATACAATAGGATACGTACTTATGTGCAATTTGAACCAAAGGGAGTGGGCAAAATTGGAATCATAAATTCATTGTCCGATACAAAGCCAAGGGATCTTATTATCACACTACACGAAACATCGTCGAATGGAAACATTGAGAAATGGATGATGATGTATTGCATATGCCATATTCCATTCTAGACTTGTCTCACTACCCAAAATGCCCCTTGATTATTATGCTTTTTTACCAGAAAATGCATGTGAAGCAATAATAGGATGACGCAAGTTCATCATTATCAAGATGGGTTTCTCCCCCTAAATGAATCCATGAATCAAACCCTAATCATTAGGGACTGGGAATAAGATATTCACATTTTATATTTCTTAAAAGAAATTCAAGATTCAAAATCAAGTTCGCAGTCAAGGCTTTCCCTCCAATGTTGGATAAAGCTCAATCTAGCCTCTAATGTGCTTTTGAAGCTAAAAAAAAAACTAAAATTAATTGCCCGATTATAGACGTACACCTTAATAATACATTTTGAAACCATGAATTTTTTTTGCCTCTTTTTTTTTTTTTTGGTAAATCAGTAGATGGATAATTTTGCACTAGATTGTACGATTTTTAGAGTTTCATTAAAATATAAATGTCACAGTTGTAACATAACATCATAAGATAGCAATTCGTCGATCATTTTCACATTGTGAGACAAAAAATACATATGCGATGATCCCTGTGCTTGTTGCATTAGAAAGATACGGCCGAGAAATTAGAAGATTCAACATCAAAGGGAAGCGCACAAACATAAAAAGGCTCTGTCATTTCATTGATAAGGCAAGATTCAATAAGAAACATTGAAAGAATTTACACAAAACATTCTACCCTGTTGTTTGTCAACACAAAAGTGGAAAATAAAACTTGAAAGCTAGTTGTGTCTTGCACTTTTCACAATCATATAACTAGTTAATAACCCCTAGAGGGTAGTTCATTCGATCCTTGTTGAACTTGAAAACAAGATTTCTGCATTCTAACACTACTTAAGCTGTTTCTTGAAGCCATTATTTCGTTAAGCGAATGCCTTTTCTTCGGTCCTTGCTCTGGTCTTTGCTTCGGAGCACTGTAAGACCTCAATTTGGCGTTGAAAGATTGTGTGTTTGACATGTAACTGGGATGGTTGGAATAAGGCCTGAAATAGCTGTCGCAACATACACTCTTGGCTGGCGTTGGAGGCGCATTCGACCGGATTGAATTTGCAAACCGAGGAGTGCTTTTAGCAGATGAGAACTTGTATTCATCACCAGTGAAGCACCATTCAAAATCATGAAGGTTTTGGCTGTTGGTTACTGAGATTCTTGGTGGTACTGGACATGGAATTGGAAGCGGCGATGACATTGCTTGGTAAGAGAAGTCATCACCACATTCGGATAATGCAGCATGGAATCTACGAGATCTTGATCTTGGCTTGAACGTGTCGATTTCAACAATTTTTGGACTTTCATCAAATCCACTAATTGGACTCTCAAGACTTATTGATATTCTCTTGCTGTGAATTTCACTTCTTGTTTCATCAAATCTTTCCTGAAAGTAACAAAACCACTTCCAATGAATTTTTAAACAGAATCTAGTTATAGAAAAGTCTATAGTGATTTTTCTTACAAGGGATTTTCGGTGCCGAAATTCTGGTTGAAACCTGTTCTCTTTATTGAACGAACGGCGAGCACGCTGAGTTCGAACGGCTGTCTGAGCTCTTATAAGAGCTTGCATGCTGTAAAGTGTTGCAGCCGCCCGTTTTCGAACAAGATATCCTCTAACAAGAGCTTGTAGCTTAACCAATCCCTTCAAAGCTCGAAGGGCTTTCCGGGCCTGAAAATTTAATTACATTGAGATTCAATAAATAGGACTGTAGAACTATTTTCTACCAGATTAAGGGATTTAGCAGATTCAAAGGTTAAATCACTAAAGGGAAAAAAAAAATGTACTCAGAAATATAGCATTAGAGCAAGCAAAAGCAATGGCAATCATAACCAAATCGATTCACCTTAAGGCAACAGTGACAACAATCATACTCCAATTCAGTAAAAACAAATCTTTAAATTTCAAAAACTAAAATTATGTACAGCAGTATGGGTGACCAAAAAGCAAAACAGAACAAGAAGAAGAAAATTTGCTGTGTCAAAAAAGGAAGTTGAAAACAACCCATTACATTGAGCTCAAAGTGTAAATGCTGATAAGCAGCAGTTTATTGTACACATTTCCAGCTTCTGGTGGCAGACACAAAAGTGAAAACTAAGAAAAGCACTACCACAACATATATAAAGCACTATTATATTTCCAAGTTAAAGAGAATGTAGTAAAAGTTAAGAAAAGCACTTCCGCAACAAAATTCAAGCACTATTAGATTTCTAAGTTACAGAGAATGTTAAGAAAACATATCTGCCTTTCATTGACTCCAAAGAAAACAAATGTACTGTTTCATTACCATTTGAAATCTAGCTTCCAGCTTTTAAGGACAGACACAAAAGTAAGATTTAAGCAAAGTGCTTCAATAACACGAATAAAAAACCAAAATATTTGAAAGTGCACCACAAACATACCTATAAGGGGAAAAAAAAGATGAAAATGCAACATTCCTAAATAAACTGCAGCATTAGAGATCTAAAATTACCCACATGGCCAAACCAACTACTTTGACTAGAAAACCAACTACTAGAAAATGGCTATTAAATGAATAAAAAACAAAAACCTACTTACCAAAAAGCCCCTGAAGACATTCTGAATTTTCACAGCAGCCCACTTCTCTCTTACTCCACCAAGAACAGCCCTGTTACCATTACTAGTCAGCCTCACAACAGCCACTGCTGCCTGAGCAGCAGCCACAGCTGCATCGGCGGCAGCCGCCGTGGCCGCAGCCACAGCAATTGCATGCTTGTTCTGCTCCTTGTCAGTGTCAGCAATGTATGACCTGAGCCAAGCCATATCTCTCGCTGGTATCTGAGGATTCACACTGCTTGTACTGTCTCTGTCTGGCCCTGGCTTGCCAAAGCTGAATCTTTTCTTCTCTTTCTTGGTGTCACTGAAACTTGAAATTGAATCTGAATTTGAGTTCTCTACATGGTCTTTGTCTTTCTCCTTTTTCATGCCCAACAAGCTCTTCAGCCACCTTGCAGCTTTCCCCATATTTGTTTTGCCACTCAGAGCTGTAAGAGAAACAAACAAACTTTTAAGCAATGTTAAGAAGCACAAGCATTCATTCCCTCTTTTGATTCAGATTTTGAAGTGACAAAACAAGAGGGAATAACACAAAAGAAACAAAGTGCGTGTAAGCACTGAAACAAAGAGCCAAGTGGAGTTTATAGAGAAATGGTAACGAAACAAAGACTTTGAAAAGAGAAAAGGGTATAAGAGTGAGAAACAAAATGTTTTCACAAACTGAATACAAAAGACACACAATAATACAAGTGCAGTTTATAGGCTGAAGGATCTGTAGAATCTTTACAAATTGCAAGAAGAGAAGTGATGAGAGCAAAACATAATAATAGAAAATGCATTAAAGCATTTTTTTAAAAAAAATTGGATAAAGACTGAGTTTATGGAGACGTTTTGAAAATAAATAAAAAAATCTGACACAATCTCATGAAGAACTGCATTACAAGACAAAATGATGTCACAGAAAGATACAGAAATGCCATAAAATGATTACTATAAAATAAGGTTCAAAAATCGCTTAACTACACAAAAACAAAGATTAACGACAAAACATTACAAAAGTTACTTCATGTTAAAAGTAGTCATCATCAGTAAAGAGAAACAAAAGTAAGAGGATTCAACTCACCTTCTCAAATTCAAACCAAACAGAAGAGGAAACCCCAATTCCCTCCCTTTTCTCTAGAAATAAATAAATAACTAGATAGTCTTCCTCTCTCTAACTTTGTCGAGCAATACGTTGCAAAATCGATTAAAACAAAAACCCTTTTGGTAATTGAAGTTTTTGACACAAGCCCACTACATTTTTTAAGCCATGAAAGCAAGAGATCGCCCACTAAAGGGTTCTTTTTTTATAAGCAGTTTTTGAGTTTTGTGTATTAATTAGCCATGGAGAAAAGAAAGGCTGAACCTTCTCTTTCCTTGTTGGGCCAGAGAAAATATTTCAGTTTCCGTATCTTTTTCTTCCCTGATGATGATCTTCTGTGATCATTGCAGTGCTTCTGCAGCAAATATCTCTCTCAGTTTGATGATGCCGTGAATTTTGCATGTTGACTTATAAAACTATGCAGAATTTGAATCTTCTTTTGGCAACGGAAAACAGTAGTGACAATTAATATTTTTTGGGGGTCCATAGTTTTTACATAATTACATAGGGAGATATAATATATAATGCTTTTCATAAAGGTCCCCGTTGTGAAGGGACGGTAACATTGGGAACAATCAACCCCAAGCCTGGCCAAAAAATAAGTTTAAAAAGTTATAAAGTCTGATCCCAGTACTAAATGATTTCCGGGGACATAAGAAGGTATTTGATTATGACTTGATTTATTTTTAATACATATAAATTTATGTTTAAATGAGATATTTCCACAAGAAATAGTAATGGATTAGGAATTGTCGGTTTCAAGCCTAAACTAAATATTTAAATTGAAAAAAAATTGACTTTTAAGAACAAAAATAGAATCATTTTAATATTCGTTAACATAATTAATAAGTTAACAATTACACTTAAAAAAAAAACTTATCTAGATTCCGGACTTTTGTTTTCCTTAAAATTTTCAGGTTATATCAGTTTGGATCATTGATTTTATTATTGAATTCTTGATATAGGTTTAAAACAACACAACACCACAACAGGGACCAATGTAACAAAGAAAACAATGCTTATGTTCTTGTTTGTGATTTTACAAAAATAAGAGGATGAGTGTTCCGTTAGGCCGAAAATTAATATGAGAGAGAGATGGCCAGCTACGTGCTCAGATAAGATGGACTAGTGATTTCATATTTACTAATATTATTTATTATTATTTAATGGGTTTTTCTTGGGATGCCCAAATTTTGGTTAGCTAACGTTTAGGAGAATAAAAATAGTAATCGGTATTGACAGGGGTGTGCTTAAAAATGATTTTAAAACTATCTGCTGGGTTTAAATTTTGAATCAAGATCTTGTTGCCTGTCGACATATTCTAATTTATGCGTTGGATTGTATATTATTTATTTCGTTTTAAAATTTCTAATGGAGATCTTACCAGTGATTTTGAGAATATGTGATTGATATATTGGTTAATTACTTGATTTTACTTGCATTATCACTGTAATTGTCGAAGTGTTTATCTCAAAACGGATTATAAATTCACAATCTTAACTGATTAAAAGTCTTAAACTGAACCCGGCTAAATCCGGTCGAGTTAGATTAAGTTCAAAATCTCTTAACCTAAATTCTTTGTATGTATGGGTTAGATTGAAATGAAGTTTTCCAATCAATACAACTCTAATTGAAGAGTTTAAAATATTTTATTTTTTTCTCTAAACTTAACTTAAAATTCACGTCTCCACCTATGTGGCGAGATTTAATCTTGAGGTCTCTTGTTTTTTTCACTTAAAAAATTTTATCAACTTAATTAACAGACACTCGCAACACACTTTGCCTTTATTGTATTTTACATATCGTGGTGCTATGTAATATGCACTGTCCAACCTTGAAAGTTGGGCAATAGTTTTGGACTGCCAAGATCGTGTTCCAGGAAATGAGTAAATTCTGAATCCCCCCTTCCTTTTGTTCCGTTGACACTTGACACCACACCACGGTGCAGTGGTGCAGTCAAATGGGGCCCAACACTGTAGAGGAAAGTCAAACCCAAATAAATATTGGGTCTGTCTTTCATTTCAAAACTTGGTCTAGCCCTGGTCCAAGCCCTTGCCCCTTGGTCCAGTCTTGGTGGTCCAGTCGGTCTGGTCAGAGTCAGAGACCCTTGAGGCTGCGGCCACGTCTAATCTTCGATTAATATTGTGTTAAGAGGCATTCTAATAAAAATGTTTTTAATTTAAAATGATTCGTGAAACAGTACTACCATGTAAATATATTTATCGATGCTTTTTGTTTTATGGTTTTAAAAATGGAGGCGAGAGAAAGTCCAAATTGTATGAATTAAACATAGGAATCGAATTTAAGAACCAATTTCTTCCCTTTGTTGGGAAATCTATTTACACTAATATTTTGCGAGATGTATATCCGTACCCATATTTGTGGAAGGACAGATTGAGGACTCTCTCACCTTTATAAACAAAGGAATAGCCCACCACCAGAGCTTAAGGCCTCAATGGCTTTAACAGTGTGAACAATTTAAGAAAAATTAGGATAGAAGAAAAAAGAAATACTTATTGGCAAAATCGTTAAGGGCGGTACAAGACATTTAGGTAACTAATTTATTTCCTTTCATATGACTTTTTAGATATAGTATTTTTTTTATTCCCTGGTGAATGTAGAGAAATTTTATGAAAAGAAAAGAGAGGAGGAAGAAATAAGATTACAAATTTATTCCGAAAAATAATACTTTAAGAAGTTTTCATTAAGATTTCTAAATAAAGCAGCATGTAGTTCATCCCACCAAGTATAAAGAAGAACGACTAATTCCCAATGGATCTGTGATGGTATTACCTTCACAATAGATATGAATGCAGTAAAATTCATGCTTTTAGAATTCAACCATTGTATTCGAAGCTACTAGGGACTCACACTTGAGCAGGGGTTTGCAAAGATGGTTCATGAGGGTCAAAATCTTTCCGCCACAAAAAATACAAACAAAAGACACCATCTAGACATGGTGACACTTTGACAATTAGAAATTCAGAACACATTTGACACAATCTGATTGTGTTATCTCATCATGATATGATAACTCATTAACTTTTAAATAAATTGCCTACCAATTATCAATGTTGCGACATCAAATCTGCTGAAAGTGGGCTTCCTTTTGGGTCTTAATGGCCTGTTAAGACTTCATTGCTTGGGCCTCTAGTTGACAGAACCGGCCGAAGTTTAACTTGTCATGTTTTCAAACAACTTGTTCAAACAACCTACCAATTATCAATTAACCCGTCAACTGTATGAACAAATGAATACATGCTACGATTTTAATAAGCTTTTGTATAGAATTTAAAAAACTGTAGAGATTGAATTAATGTTACTTCGTAATCATAATTGATTTTATAAAGCAATTCTTTTGAGCTTAATTATTGACGTAGGATATTTTCTTTTAGTTTCCTGTAGTTCGCACTTGTTGATAACGGTTATGACGGTTATGAGTGAGAGTTTTGATAATGTTAGTCTTGAGCTGTGTGACTTGTGTATTTCAAAATTCGTTGTATCGACATTATTTGGTCACTTACCATTTGCCATTTGTCAAGTGCTTTTGCTACAAGTATTGTCATGTTATTAGCGAGAAATAAAAAAAGATGTCATTTATAGATTTTTTGTGTTTGTTAAATTTTTTTTATTATTTACAGATGATGAATTTCATAATTTATAAAATTATTTAATTATTGTTATATTAGTTAAGATTTAAATTTAAATTTAAATTTTAAGATGCCTAATATTATTCATTTAATATGTTTTTAGAAAAATCTACCTAAAAAATGATAAAATGTATGACTATTTTTATAAAAAAAATTAATGATTTATTTTATGTAAAATCAAGCAGCTGAGAATCTTGTTTTATCAATAATCAAGGAGGATTTGGAAACTATTAAATAATGAGATTGGGACTAAAGAATATGAACCAGGTTGTTGAGGGGAGGGGAGTCTTCTTCCGCAAACGTTGACTGCATCCCGAAACGGCGTCGATGAAGCTTCTAAGACATCTCCCCTCCGTAAGTGCCACGTGTAACTCGGGCGCGTAGAGCCAGCAGAATATCCAATAGTGCGGCCGATTTCCTTACAGGCTACGGCCCCCTAATATTCCACTCTCCGAAACAAATCCAAATCCAAATCCCAAACAGAAAAGCGAAAAACAATTTGCACAAACAAAAAGAGAAAAAGCAAAAAACAAAAGAAACAAAAATTAAATTAGAGAAACGCATTAGATATTATAAAAAAGCACCGTTGCCCCGATTAAAATATCCAAATTAGAAAGATCATCCCAATTCCCACACCCGCAGCCCTCCGTGTGTGTGTCTCTCTCTCTCCCTCTCCCTCTCTCCCTCTAAAGCTCTCTCTTTTCTTTATTTTCTTTTTTCTTTCAAATTTTTAATTTTTTTTGGGGTTCCATCGCAATTAGATCTGAAATCATTGACTTAAATTCTCGTGTATGATTTTTTGAATTTTCTTGCGTTTATTCTGGGATTTGCGTGATTGGGTTGTTCGATTTCATCTATTATTTTTCTTTAAAAAAAAGAAAAACAAACGGAAAAAAAATTTCAAATTAGGGTTC
Organism: Citrus glauca; assembly: GCA_029633175.1. Classification (NCBI taxonomy): domain Eukaryota; kingdom Viridiplantae; phylum Streptophyta; class Magnoliopsida; order Sapindales; family Rutaceae; genus Citrus; species Citrus glauca. The sequence continues at coordinate 2,133,906 of JAQOOD010000007.1, read as the reverse complement.
TCTTTCGCTGGGGATTTCACTGTTTTGATGTCGAGTTCGGAGAGAATGAGTTCGCCTCCGCCGCCTAAGCAGTACGGAGTGACGAAGCCAATATCAATGGCGGGACCCACGGAGGCTGATATGCAAAGAAACCGTGAATTAGAAAAGGTTTTGTTTTATCTTTGGTTATAATTACTTTTTTTTCCCTCTTTCTATCGGAAACCCTAATTTCGGTTTCTTTTGGTGTTGAAGTTTTTGGTTGAAGCTGGCCTTTATGAAAGCAAAGAAGAAGAGGCGAAGAGAGAACAGGTTCTGGGTCGAATTAGACAGGCAAGAATTTTTTTTAAATTATTAGTAATTTTAAACCCGGGGATGGCCATGTTGTGATATTTTTGTGATCAGTTGGTTTATTCTTCATTTTGTAATTTGGCTATGAATTGAGCTTGTTTGAGTTGTATTGGTGATCTTAGAGATTTTATTTTGTTGGAGAATTTAGTGATGAACTAGAAAATTAGAAGAATTGATTCAAGGTGGCAATGATAATTGGCTTTCATTATTTTAGTTTAAGAGTCGTAGTGCTAGTCACAGGCAAGTCTAGCATTCCTCTGGGTTATTTAATTTCAAATCTAGATTGTCATTTAGCCTTTATGTGCAGATAATTCATTATGTTTTGGGAACTTTTTGGCCTTTTAGGACATGATATGTAGATTTGGGGAACTTTTTTTTTTTTCCCCTGCCTGGTGGCAGAGTTCTCTGATTCTTATTTTGTTTCCATACAGTGATTTTATGTTTTTATCCAATAGTGCCAGTAGATGGTATGTATGAGGTGAAAATTTAGTATGTCTGGTTGAATTCTTTTTGAATCTTTTTGGCAGATCATTTCAGTTTGATTTTTCTGACACCATACTTTGGCATGCAATTGCAAGTTTCTAATCTATTCGTCTTCTTACTGGGTTAGCTGTATTATATTTCCTTTCCTTGTGCTGATAATATCTTATTCTTCATGCTGTCAGATTGCTAAAGATTGGGTGAAGGAACTGACTCGGTTGAGGGGATACTCTGATCAAATGGTGGAGGATGCTAATGCTCTAATCTTTACTTTTGGATCTTACCGGCTTGGTGTATGTTTTCTTTGTTGCTACTCTGTGGTCCAGCAACATCTTGTTTTGGGGAGAAACACTTTTTCACCTTCTTATGCTTGCTAGCTTGTTACTTTTTAACTTGTTTTGTTTTACTTCCAGTTTTTCATATTTTGGCCTATTGATTCCTTTCTAGTCTTTGACTATTTGAAGATATATCTTATTCTTGATTTTGATAGGTACATGGCCCTGGTGCTGACATAGATGCATTATGTGTTGGACCGTCCTATGTTAGTCGAGAGGTAAACATTGAATTTATGATATACTTAGTCAATAGGATTCACCAAGCTGTTCACAGTTAGGTACTAATGCTTATGCTTCTATACCAGGAGGACTTCTTTTTTATTTTGCATAACATCCTGGCAGAAATGGAAGAAGTTTCAGAACTGCAGCCTGTTCTGGATGCTCATGTTCCTGTGATGAAATTTAAGTTTGATGGACTATCAATTGATCTTCTGTATGCAAGTATATCTCGGTTGGTTGTTCGAGAAGTAAGTATGAATTGCACTGTCTGCTCATTCTTTTTTATTTTTATTTTTTTAATATGAAACTCAAAAGTGTATTAATGGTGAAAATCAAAATAGAGAGTGCACCAGTTGTCTGCCAAGCAAACAGAAAAGATGAGCTTTTAGTGCTATACAAAAGTGTACCACTTGCTGCTCATTCTTAACCTCAATCTTTGAAAAGAAAAATGAGTTTATGTTGGATAAGGATACGAATTTACACTTTCTGCTCATTTTTAACCTTGGTCTTTGTAAACAGTAATGAATTTATGCTGGATGATGATCTGGTGCATTTTGGTTAGATGTTATAGAGACGATGTTTGACTCGCTACCCCTTAATTTTCCCTATGATATTAATTTATTGCTATGGTTCCATTTGATATGATTGTCTTTGTGTGTGAACGAAATTATATTCACTGATAAAACAGTGTGCTTCTTTTGTTCTTGTGATGAATGCTATTTGTATTAGTGGATGACTATTGCTGTAATGAGCCATTTCTTCATGCTTGGAGACATCACTGAATTCAAAATGTGTTCTTTCCTTAGTAAAATGTATGGGAGGAAAGAGATGTGGAAGACAGAGGTTCCACAATATACATATACTTATTATGATGTTTATTGCTTTCTCAATTCAGCTGGAATGTCCTCTGTGCTTTGTCATCTGCAAGTAATGTAGTTCATGGAATGGGATTCTAGAGGAAGCTTGACCTCTCTTACTGTTTTTCCCTTTAGGAACTGTTGGCAAAGGTTTCATTATTTTTTTGCTCACTTCTGACAGGATTTGGACATCTCTGATATGTCTGTATTGTATGACGTTGACGAACCTACTGTTCGGAGTCTTAATGGCTGCCGAGTTGCAGATCAAATACTGAAGCTTGTTCCAAATGTTGAGGTGATTTTCTTCATATTGAGTTATTCATATTTTTGACTGCTTTACTGGATTCCATGGACCTTGTTTAACACTTTTCTTTATTATTTATATCTTGCAAGTCTTCCTTAGTCTAATGGTTTCTATGCACTGTAGCATTTTCGCACAACGCTCAGATGTTTAAAGTTTTGGGCGAAAAGACGCGGAGTTTATTCTAATGTGAGTAATTATTGTCATACTTTTTTTGAGTGAAATATTTGGCATCTCGGTTTTATTAGATTTTCTCCACAATGTTTAGGTAACTGGATTTCTTGGTGGCGTGAACTGGGCACTTCTTGTGGCTCGAGTTTGCCAGCTTTACCCAAATGCAGTTCCCAGTATGCTTGTTTCCCGGTTTTTTAGGGTTTACACAATGTGGCGCTGGCCTAACCCAGTTATGCTATGTGCAATTGAGGAGGCTGAACTTGGGTTCTCTGTTTGGGATCCGCGTAAAAATCGTCGTGATAAAACTCATCACATGCCAATTATCACACCAGCTTATCCATGCATGAATTCTAGCTATAATGTATCAACAAGCACCCTACGTGTTATGATGGATCAGTTCCAATATGGTAACACAGTTTGTGAGGTAAGAAAATTGAGATTTTTGATTTCTCATGCTCTGTTTTTGGTTACTGAATCTTTGTCCTTTATTGTAAAACCAGGAAGTGGAGCTGAATAAAGCTCAGTGGAGTACTCTAGTTGAGCCATACTTGTTTTTTGAAAGCTACAGGAACTATCTGCAGGTTGACATAGTTGCAGCGAATGCTGATGACTTGCTTGCTTGGAAGGGTTGGGTAGAATCTCGGTTAAGGCAACTCACTCTAATGGTAATATTTCTTGTTATTAGATTTGTTTTATGGAAGATTGTGATTTATGTTGAAATATGAGAAAAGAGCCCTTCAGTGTTTTATACTTAATCATATCTTCCGATATTTGCAGATTGAGCGTGATACGTACGGGAAGTTGCAATGCCATCCCTATCCTCATGAGTATGTAGATACCTCCAAGCCATGTGCCCATTGCGCCTTTTTTATGGGTTTACAAAGGAAGCCGGGGGAGGTAGTTCAGGAAGGTCAGCAGTTTGATATACGTGGTTCGGTCGAAGAATTTAAGCTTTCAATAAATATGTATATGTTTTGGAAGCCAGGGATGGAAATCTGTGTTTCTCATGTTCGTAGAAAGCAGATACCTCCTTATGTTTTTCCAGAAGGTTATAAACGGACTCGGCATCCAAGACTTGCATCCCAGCAACGGTCTAGTGAAAATGGTAATGAATATCAGACTGGGTCTGGTCTCAAGAGGAAAAAAGATCCTGAATCTGTGGATCAAGACGGGCCAGAGAAACGACAATCTATTAGCCCTCAGAAACAGGATTCTCTTTCTCCGGAGCATTTGGCTCCAAGTAGTGTGAGATCTGGGACTGGGTCCAATGTAGAACCAGTCATCCCAGATAAAAGGGTTTTGAATCAGGAGATTGCTGAGGGCGGGGATGTGTCAAATTCCAGTGTTATCACATCTGTTACAAGTGAGGTTGGTTCTTGCGAGGATGTTGGCAATGAATCAGTAGCAGGTAGCAGTGAGGGAAACAATGGTAGCGTTGAAGGGAGTAACAACCCGGTGTCTTCTCAAAGTGATTCTTGTGATGCAGATTCACAATCGCTTTTGGAGAACAGGCATCTGGATGGCAATGGAGCATTTCAAGATGGAGTGCATGAAGAGTTAGAGGTTTTGAATTTAAGTTCCTTGACTGACTCTATTTTTTGGTTTTAATTTCATTGGCATTTGTGTTTTTCATTGGCATTTGTTTTTTCAATTAACATGCATGTTAATGTGCCAAGATGTAACCTTAGTCTGACATGTAGATTGTATTATCAACTACAAAGAAAAGGCCTACTTGGAAAGAAAGTTTATTTGTCTTGGGTATCATTTGCTTAACAGGCACTGACCAATCTACCTAATCTCTATGATTTTCTTCCTTTCTTTTCATTGTGAAGCAGAATGCCGGGCTTGGAAGCGTACTTCAGTCCACTAGTGGAATTGACTCAGAAACTGTTGTGCAGAAACCAGTGATGAGGCATGTGCTTTTCATTATTTTTAGATTGTGTTTTTGTTTTATTCTCTGTGCATATTTTACTTTATACTGCTCATTTTGTTGGTTGTTTGGTCATTTTTATAGCAGGTTGAGTTTGACTTCAACGGCATGAGAGCTTAAAAATTAGTGGATCCAATTACAGAAAAGTTTTAATGGAAATCAAATTATGGAAAAAGCCAGCCGTGTTGGCTCAGAGGAGAGACAGAAAGCCAGCAGTTCGGGTAAGTATTATTTTAATTGCTGGCTTTCATTTTCTTTTGTTTTTTTCTTCAGGCATATGCCCATCACTCATGCATGTCCTCATGAGTGGAAACCTAATAATAGTCATGGTCTCTGAGTGGAGTTATGGAGTGTAGCTTGGCCATGTTCTCTCTGTACAGTTGCCATCTTTTGTGCTGAAGCTGTGAGCTCTTGTGATTCCAAGATCTGAAAGTTTGGCAGACAGTGATAGTTCTATAGGTTTATATTTTTTTCTTTTTCTGGTTATGATGATCTATCAATTTATCGTATTGTGCTTTGCTGTCTGTTGATAGATGGAGGTTGGCTGTGTTGTGTGGCAAGTTTAGGGGTTCTGGGATGATGACTTTTAATCATTGTGCAACTTGTGTATACTTTTAGAAGGTTTCTGGTATGAGGGCTAGTGTGCGCTTAAAATCTACACAGCTTGTGTATACTTTTGTGATGTAATGTAATAAATTTATACTGGAACTCTCTCCCTCCCTCTCGATTGTTATGCCTTATTTTGTTCTTGTGTGACTTGGGGCTGGTTTTCGAATTATGATATAGAATCGCTAACCATCAACTAAAAGTGGTAATTGCACAACTGACCAAAATCAAACCGTTTTCGAAGAAATAAGTGTTGTGAAGTTAGATCACCGTCTCCCTCAAATAGTTTGAACTTTCCAAACCGGTTTATGTTCGATGGGGGGTTAATTTCGTTACAATTTTCTCATTGTCTTTAAAAGAGATAATGTAATGTCTTTTGTATGATTCGGTTCTGAACAGCAATTGTATTGGGAGCATCCAAGCAGCATCTTTTAAAGATAAAGATTGAAAAAAAAAAGTAAAGATAGAAAGAAATATTCCTAGGTGTCCAATATTTTTTATTCCTTATCCTACCCAATTTTATCTAATCTTCACTGTCTAAGTAAAATAGGATTGTTCAATTTTATGCGGATCAAACAGCTATTTCTTATTCCTTGACATTCAAGAAACTGTTTTGTACCCAATTTAAAATTTTAAATCATCTAGATTGGATTGATAATTATTATTATTGTAGATAAATTAAGATTATTCCGTTAAAGATGGAGAACGGTAGAAAAGAACAGAAAGCACTTTAAGGACACGTGTAGAATAAAAGCGTCGTGCACTTCAGTAACACTGACACACAGCATTGAGTACAGAAGCTGCTTATACAAAACACAAACAGAACAGAGCAACTTGTAATGATTCCGAGAATTGCTGTTTTCGTTCCTTAAATTTATGCCGAATCACTCTCCAAATCTTGAATTAGTCCTCTCTCGAAATCAAGAACTTCCCATATCTGAAAATCTGTTACCATTAATAAATCTTAAATCAATAGAAATCAAATCTTGTTCCAACAATGTATCATCATCACGAGTTGTGATCAAGATTCCAAAAAAAAAAAAAAAGACCTCACCTTTATAGTCCTTTGGGGCGTTTTCTCTTTCTGGGGTTGACAAGGATTCACTTCTGGTGCTGAAAAACAATGGGAAGGGTGACGGTGGTGGTTGTGTGTTGTGCGGCATTGGCAGCCGGGGTGGCGGCGGCTGTGGTGGTCTGTCGGAGGGTTAAGAGAGGCGGGAAGTGCGGTAAGGCAAATGGGATAATGAAGGAGTTCGAGGAGAAGTGTCGGACACCTGCTGCAAAGCTGAAGCTAGTGGCTGATGCTATGACTGTTGAGATGCATGCAGGGCTTGCATCAGAAGGTGGCAGCAAGCTCAAAATGATCATCAGCTATGTGGACAATCTCCCTACTGGGTATTCTAGTTCATTCTTTCTTATGTATATTTTGGTGGCAATATATTGATACAGTTGTCTTTCATTTTTTCATATCATATGCGTGTATCTTGATGATTCGATATACATATATGTGAAATGAATGTATATTTGATCTGCGTTCATTTGTTAAATTGGGGCTTTACATTTTGTGCGTTGCATTTATGATTTTGATTTATTGTTTAAAACATGATGGAATATGATGATTGTTTGTTTGTCCTGTGTACATGTTATTGATACATTGTTTTCCCGTCAAAGTTATGGATTGACGCATTATTTCATAGATGTGATGTATCTTGATGGCCAGAAACTATTTTAAACATCATTGGTTGATACATTGTTTATAAGGTTATAGATTGATACATTATTTCATAGATGTGATGTATCTTAACGTCCGGAAACAATTTTAAAACATTATTGATGGTTATTGAAAGGGTGATGGTTTTGTTCCCAACTGCTCATGAAGGCCTTTCCAGGTATTGTGTTTGAGATTTTGGTACTTGAATCCTGTGAATTCTTCTTGAATTCGTTGTGGCGTTTATGAAATGCATGGGATACATCTTGTTCATTCCCTTCGTGTTTCATTAATTCTTAATTTTTCTTAGTTATGAATGGATTGCACATGTAAATCTCCTGAAGAGCCTTTGCTTTTCCTTCTTCCAATTCTGTTTTTGTATGGTCTTTGAATTTGGGCACTCTATTGCCCCATTCAATGGAGCTTTCTGTAGTGAACGGAATAGATGAGTAAAATCACTGCTTATTCTAACATGCATACGTGCAAATAATGTAAATTATTCTTTCTAAACAACATCTTTTCATCTTATTTGCATGTGCCTCCAGATGAAAGATTTAGAAATTTGATAATTCATGCCCAACAAGTTACATCTATCTCTCTCTCTGCATTGCATGCCGAGTTGAAGTGATTTGAGGCATCGAGGTTTTCCTTTGGAGTAGTAATAAAATCCACCCTTTAATACTCTTACTTTCACTTCTTCAATCTGCAACTTCTTAACCAGTACTTCTTGCTACCTAGTGATTGGCAAGCTCCTTTCGTTATTTTTTTGTTTAATCTTTCTTACATTCAAAATACGCAATAAGAAACATTTAGTTGAGTTAGCCTTCTCTTTTGTTCTTTATGTTGCAGTGATGAGAAGGGTACTTACTATGCACTGGACCTTGGCGGAACCAATTTCCGTGTTCTGAGGGTGCACTTGGGAGGCAATGGTGTTGGTCTTATTAATCAAGAATTTGCAGAGGTGTCAATTCCTTCACATTTGATGACTGGAACTTCAGATGTAAGCGTTGAGTCCTTCAACCTTATTTACAGCATAATGTAAGCTGCTTTATTAAGTTTTTTCAACTCTAAATAATGAATGTGATTTCAGGCTCTTTTTGACTACATCGCAGCAGAACTTGCAAAGTTTGTTAGTCAAGAAAGTGAAGAGTTTAAACTATCTCCTGGTAGGCAGAGGGAGCTAGGTTTTACCTTCTCTTTTCCTGTAATGCAAACATCCATTAATACTGGGACCCTTGTTAGGTGGACAAAAGGCTTCTCTATAGATGAAATGGTTAGTCCTAATTTCCTAGGATCCATAGATATATTTTGTATTGATTTTTTCTCTTGATTTAGCCTTAATTAAATATCTGCACTTATAAGAGTGAAATATTTATCCATTGGAACCTTTTCTAATGAAAGAACACTTCTTTTTAAATTTGTTCTTATCCTTATACAACCCTGCACAATCCATTTATCTTTATCGCATGTCCTTTTTGGCATCCGATTGATGTTGACAGATCTTCATATAATTTGCTTATAAATCATCTTAGGACATTTGTAATTGTTAGGAAAATCCATTCCATCCCCCGGTTTTCATTATTCTCTCTTTCTCAGATCAGATAATGGTAGCAGCATAAGTTACACATTTTCTTTCCTTATTCCTCTTTGCTATTGGATTAATAGGTTGGCCGAGATGTGGTGGAAGAATTGTCAAGAGCTATGGCAAAACAAGGGCTTGATATGAGTGTGTCAGCTCTTGTAAGTAGTTAATTTCCTTTGAAGATTCCTCGTTCTAATTCACAAGGATTGCCGGTATCAGATGTTCAGATGTAATATAAGAGTGTATTGTTCCCCAGTTCACGATTCTTTTTTTCCAATTTTTGTTCAATTCGCAAACTGGATACTAGGTCAATGATACGGTCGGAACATTAGCCGGGGGTAGATACACCAACAAGGATGTTGTTGCTGCTGTGATCCTAGGTACTGGTTCAAATGCTGCATATGTGGAGCGTGCGCAAGCAATACCAAAATGGCATGGTGTGCCATCCAAGTCTGGAGAGATGGTTAGCAATTTCTTTTTCTACTGTAAAATATGTTTTCCTTTCTGTTATCTAGCAATAAGCAGTGAACAAAAATTTCTGTAGGGGTCGAAATTTCAAAATGAAAATGAAAAGGTGAAATTAAATATCTGAGGGTGCTTTCAATGTCTGATTGCAGGTTATAAACATGGAGTGGGGTAACTTTAGGGCATCACATCTCCCACTATCAGAGTATGATAATGCAATGGATGCTGAGAGTTTGAACCCAGGTGAACAGGTAACTACTGTAAATATTTGTATGCCACAAATCTTTGTTTTTGTTTGTCTAGAAAATATGGTACATCATTTCAGATTCTTTGTTGTTTGTCACAGATTTTTGAGAAAATGATTTCTGGTATGTACTTGGGGGAGATTGTACGCAGAGTTTTATTAAGGATGGCTCAAGAAGCTGCATTTTTTGGTGATACTGTTCCACCTAAACTCGAAGTTCCTTTTGCATTGAGGTAATTCCCTGAGGCTGTACTCGTGTTACCATTGATTTTGTCAGAGGAATTAATTTTAGTAACAGTGTCTGGGCTATAAGTCTGGCAGTTTGCAAAGGTTCACATTACCTTTCTGATCTTCTTCAATCTATTACTGATTACTGTAATTGCTCCATGGTAACCACTCAGTTTATGACCTACTTCCTGTCCTCCCAAACTTTGAACCTACTGTTTGTTTCCTTTAGTTTTCATTACCTTATGATTGAACTTGCATTCATGTAATGATATAAAAGAATAGAATCTGGGATGGTTACACTGTCGGTTAATCTGCAGGACACCCGACATGTCAGCTATGCATCACGACACGTCCTCAGATCTCAAAGTGGTAGAGACCAAGTTAAAGGATATTTTGGAGGTACTTTCTGATCTTATATACTGGTGCAGATATCTCAGTTTTGATATCCCAGCTTCTCTATTCTTGGGTCTACTTTGATTGATGTATATAGACAGTTCAGTAGCTGTGGGAAACTCCCATGCTTCACTGGCCTGAGGCTTTATAATTTTATTGTCGGACTTTTTGTTTAAAACAGATTTCTAATGTGACCTTTATAAGTGATCAGAAATTGGTCTTATTCATATTGGGAAGATGTGGATAAGATCTAAGTTTGCATTTGGACATCCCGCTTTGGTATCTCTATGGGCACACTGGTGTTTATGTTTCTGTTTCATTATGTTTGCAGATATCTAGTACCTCCCTATCAATGAGAAAAACAATAGTTGAGCTTTGCAACATTGTTGCCACACGTGGTGCCCGTCTTGCAGCTGCCGGGATTTTGGGTGTACTGAAGAAGATGGGAAGAGACGCAGCAAAGGATGGGGACAAACAAAAGACAGTGATAGCCATGGATGGCGGATTGTATGAGCACTATGCTGAATATAGCAAATGCTTGGAGAATACCCTGGAAGAATTGCTGGGTGAGGAATTATTCAAAAACATTGTCATTGAGCACTCCAATGATGGCTCGGGCATTGGAGCTGCCCTTCTTGCTGCCTCACACTCCAAGTATCTTCAAGATGAGTAGTACCAAAAATCGCCAACATTTCAGCCAATTTGTTGAAGTTTCCAGCTCTTCTACTCGTATTGAGCACATTTTTCATTTTTTGTGCTTTGGTTCTCAATTTTATATAGTACAGGAGAGATTGTTGCCATGAGTTGAATCATTGCCAGCAGAAAACATGTGGATTAAACCTTTGAAATGCAGGACCTGACAACAACCATGTTTTTTCTTTAATTGGCCTGCAACTTGTCTTCATGCTTTCATTATTTAATTCTTATGATGGAATCAATAAAATGGAAAATTTTCAAGTTTTGCTTTGCCACATGCTATCTGTTATGTTTACCATATTATGGAATATTCCCTTTTGTGCAAATCCAATACTGACTGTAGCATTACACTTTGACAAATATTGAAGAAATATATTATCACACTGTTTGGTGCGGACTTGGCTAGTGGGAAAATGAAAATGACAAGAGATCTGCATAACAAGCAAAATATCACTGAAGGGGCTGATGCTTGACATATTACTGATTGTTAGTTTGACCACAGGAGAGCTCTCCAGTAGATGAATTATACAAATATATACTGGTAATCTGATGATATACAGAATAAGGTCAAGTGGGGAATGGCCGCTGGCCACATTGATTATTGAGTGCTCTGAAATTTCAGTTGAAATTTTGAGAAAAATGGTTTCCGTGTCACCACGAGTGTCAGTAGTTGGAAATATGACAATTGACAAGTAATCAACTGAAAAAGTACCCAAAAATTACATAGTAGTCATCAACATTACTGTATGTACGTATATCGAGCATCGTTTGTATTTGAAAGAAATTGTGCATTCACTTGCTCTTTCTTTGATTAGAATTAGAAGTTAAGAAAGATGATTAAGATTATATATATTTTCTAAGAAAAAAAAATTCCCATCTTTTTTAATCTAATTTTTATTTAATATGGACTTCATCTAAAACCTTACGTTTGGCATAAAAGCATAAGTGACAAGTCGTACAACATTCAATTATATGGGACGTTACCCGTAAAAGTATAACAGCGACCGACGTGTCGTAAGGATCTAACTATGTATATGGTGGTGTTAAAAGTATGACTAGTGTAGCGCATGAGTGTCTTTGGCACCAAATTTCTACACCAGTAATTTTAACCCGCAATGGTATGCCAAGTTCTCTGAACTTATTACGAAGTTTCATCAGTCCTCGAAAGTGTTGAATTTGCAAAGCGACACCGGTCAGTGTGTCATAGTTCCGAAAGAACTGAGGCAAATTTTACCCCCCACATTGTCTGGCGTGAAGCATTTGAGCTTTTCAATAAGTATTCCATTCAAGAACTTTGCGGCTGCACAAGTTGTGGATGGTTTGCTGTGGATGTCGCCTCATGTAGACACGATGACTATAGACTATTGGACGTGCCTTCCAGAAGTTCTATTTTCAGATCTTATACAATGATGAGGTTGTTAGTGGAGGAGGACGAGAAACTGCTCAATGCTGCACAAAGAAAATTGAAGTTGAGATTATAAGTGCCAGAAAATAGAATCAGTTGCACCACACCACTTGTCGAGCAAGAAGTTATCAATGGTTTATACTGATCCCGGATAAGAGATCAATATGGATGTGGCTTTTATTGATCTCGGATTAGAGATTAATATGGATGTAGCTTATATTAATCATAGACTAGAAATCAATAGCCACATGGTAACCTATACTAAAATTTGGAATTTGGAGATAATTTACAATCAAATATATAAATATTACCAGTAGGCAACATGTGATTACTAACTAAACCATTTGATGGGAATTAATATATAGGCAAAAACAATTATCAATTCTAATAGTATAAAATTAGATAAATGAAATGATAGTGGAGATTGAGATTCAAAACAAAATCTCTCTCTAATTTTGTAATTTTCGGTTTATAAATAAAGCCAAAATGATCGAGAAATGATCGTTTGGCTAATTCACAAAAAAAAAAAGTTAAGAGAAATCCAAATCCAAATATTCTCCCAACATAAATACCAACCGGAGCGTCAGAGTATCTTTTGTAATTATACATTCAAATCCAATTTGTAAAAATCTTCAAGAGTAATGGATCAACTTTAGAACTTACAAGGCAAACAGGTGCAATTCACTATTTGTTTCTTCTCTAATAGTTCGAATTCGGACAATCAAAGGTTTTATGAACCCTCAGAGATGATTACTAAAGAAGAAGAGTTTAATTCGACTTAATTATAAGCGTTTATGTTTGAGGAAGAAGATTGATGGCCTTGGAGATTTGATATCGAAAAAGATAACAGCTGCGCTGGATAAATGAAAGATTAGACGTTCTGAAAGTGTTATCTTCTTGTGTTTTCAATGTAGAAGGATAGCGGAATTTGGTGATTTTATTGCTAAGCTCATATAACAAGAGAATATTGTTATTTAAGTCTGTGCTTTGGTTTACAATTGCTCTTTCCAGCTCAAATTAATTACTTATTCCTATGATGAAAATCAGTACAATGCAAAAAAAATTTCAAATTTCACTTTTCCATGTTTTTTGCATTTGCTTTCTTTGTTTTGTAAAAATTCTTTTTCGTGCGACTTCAGTAATCACAACAGCTTTAAACTTTGACAATATACAGAGTAAATATATTATAAATCTATTTGGCGCAGACTGGTCAGTGCAAAATGAGAATCTGCTGTTCAATTGAGAAGCAAACACACTTGAAATGATTTTGTATTTGAAGAATGAAGACACAAGTAGAATACCGCTTACACTTTAATTTAGAGAAAGAGATATGCACAAGGGGAGACGCTTGATCTTGACATATTATTCATTGTTACATTGACCAAAGGAGGGTTCCCAATTAGAATTATATGCATACACTTTCAAAGTGGGGGGGAGGCCATGGAGAGTGCTCTTTCAAAGTTCAATGAAATCTCAGTTGAAAATTTGAGAGCAAAGTTCCCCCGTCGCTACCACAGCCAGTAGTTGGGAATATGACGCATGTATTTAAAAAATTATACAAAAATCTGCTTTAGAGAAGACCCCTTTTGTGCCCAAAAATTACATTGTAGTTATCATCATTATTGTATATATTCCGCCACAACGTGATTATGCTTTGAGTGTGTATATCTAGCATCGTCTGAATTCAAAATTAAGATATATTATCCATTTTCGTCCCCGTCCTTTCTTTTTTTCTTGTACTTCTTCATTTGATGAAGAATGATATTAAGGTTATATTCTTTCATAGAAAAACACTATATTCTCTAAAGAAGATCTTCAACCTTTTTTTTAATAACTTTTTAATCCAACTGTATTATGTCGTTTACCTAAAATATTCACGAATACATCACACAAGATTTATATCAACATAAAGATCTGAACGACTTGGCAAGTAACCGTTATGCCAACATAATGATAAAAATAAACACGCAGACCAAGGACAGATCTATTACTATTTATTACCCTGGACTAATTTATAAATTTATTGTAAATATTTGAGTAGATGTCGTGCGCGCGTGTGTGTGTAAAGTAACGCAGCATTAAAACTATTAACACATATATCTAATAATAGAACTATAACAATGCAACAAAAATTTATAATATAAATCATTAAAATTGTACATTAAAAAAATTATCTATAAATTCTTTTTTACTTTAGTGACAGAAAAAGTGAAATACTTGAATAATTTGATTTAATGAAAAAAAAGAACAAGTATACATGATTATGAAAGAAACAAACTATGAAAAAATTGTTAATTGTTACTATGTCGTTTTTTATTTATAATATTAGTGATATTATTATATGATGAGATATTGTTAATTTAATTAGATCAAACCATAATATTTTTTATAATAAGTTAAAGCAATAATAACATCTTGGCCCCACAATTATTTCAATTTATTCAATAAATATATAATTTAATTATTTTATAAAATAAGTCTCTAAATTATACTAGTTGAATTCAAGACATACTTTTTTTTAATAAGAACTGAGGACATACTTGAAAATAAAATAAAAATTTTATTATTATACGAATAATTATAAAGCTAAAGGGAGCAAACGAAATTTTGCTGATATGCAGCATAAAATGTCAGCTGGCTTGATTGAGGAATGTTTTTCTTTAATTTAAGTTTAAATGGCTACATAAAAAGAATTTAAATGATTCTACAATTAGAGGAGAAAAAAACGATGTTTTTGCTGGTTTAATTAATTAATCTATGTAAAAGCTGAGAAATTTTAGGGTATCTAGAGGTATTACTCTTAATTAATATATGCATGTTATATGTAATTAAGTAAAAATATAACTATTAACTATATGGTGATTTTTTCTAAAATAAATACATACATGATTTATATACATTAATTGAGATACAGCCCTCATGATGTATTTTAGAATATCTCGCAAAACCCGTAAACCGAATATAATTAAATTTAAAATGGCAGAAGTGAAATTGTTGTAGAAGCAAAACCCCACTTATAAAACCAAACCCACTTACAAAATGCCTTTTAATGGCTTCATGATTTACGAGCAACAAGCATCGCGCACAGTAACATACTCTCACAAAGTGATACGATACAAAGACATATATACATATATGCAAAATTTCTCTAACTCAATGGTCGTTCGCGCTACCTCTTTCATCCCAAAACTCTACCGAGTCCGGAGGCGCCACCGCCGTGTTTGGCTACCCATTCGTTGACGTATTTGTGTACTTTATATAAATGTATACGGCATACAGGATTTTGCCAGGCAGCCGATCACAACGATAAAGGGTATGTTGAGCTAAGCTACTTTGTGTTTTTGCATTAATTAGAAGCTCGTCTCAGTTTTATCATTAATTAAATTCTAATTAATATTGTTTTGAGATTTTGGTGTCTTCGTAAGGAAATCATACTATGAAAGAATATTTGTAATCATTGTAGGATGCTTGAGACCTATTTGGGTATATTTATATGCATATTTATGTTTGTAATTTTTTTTTAGTGAAAGATGATAATTTTTATATATATAGTTGTGGTTTTTGGAGCATTTTATGGTGTTGGATAAACCTGTTATTTTGCATTATTTGTAATAAATTCGTTAATGGCATTTAGTTTGATCTTATTATCAAGTAAATGCAACTAGCATATTTGATCCGGTGATCACACCCTTCAAAATATCAAGGTAATCTATTTAAGCGTTGTTTGGTTTGCTTTGAAATATAAGAAGTAGCTTGTTTGAGTAGTTGATGGAGTACTAAGCAATTTATTGGTACGCCCATTTTCAAAGGTGAAGCATTCAAACCATTTTCGCATTTGGATGTGTATAAAGTTCTTATTCATCCCAAAAAAGTGTTGCAAGACCTTTGTATTTTATTGTATAATTAATTTTTTATTCTTTTTCTTATGTCTATCGAGTTAAAGTAATGCTAATCATCTCAAACATTGTATCTTTTTGATAGTATACAATTCACATTTAATAACAAATCTTTGATGGATTTGGTATTAAACTCCACGCAAGTATTTTCATTAAACACGCATCTTCTTAGTTTAAAAAAAAATGAAAATTATAATTTGTCTCAAGCTAGCAATATGAACCATCACAATCTCCCTCATAGGATCTAGATCACAATAACAATTGTAATTCATTTAGAAATTAGGTTTCGAGCTGACTCGATGCATAGTACAAACTCGAGCATGTACATCATTTAATTCAAAGTTATTTAGAATCAATGAGAATACTAATAGTTTTTTATTACTTCAACGTTGAAACCTTCTTTTAACTGCGTGGATAGATTCGCGTATAAATGTATAATAGTAACAATATGTGTGCACGTGCGCGCGTGTTCCCTATCAATAATTCTGAACCAATTCTGTGGATAGAAATCTTTTATTGAGACTTAGGGACGTGGAATGTTTTAACAAAAACATAGCAGTGTTTTTGGTAGAGTCCCTAAATGCAACAATAAGTGGAACAACTTAACTCCTTTTTAAGTTCAACTATACCCAAAGTACATTTCCAAAAAAAAGAGTGAATTGGTGATAAAAATTGTTGAGTTAAATACTCTCCAACCCATATAAATAAACCAAATCTACTAATTAAGTGCAAAACAAAAAACCAAATCAAAAGCAGCAAAATGGTAGTACTGAAATTTGCAGCAAAAGTAAAACCCCACTTCCAAAAAGCCTTATAATGATAATAAACATCTCGAGAGTAGTATACGCAGAGATTGGGCCAGTTTGCTTGTGGAAAGTTTGAGGCCTATTTGGATTTGTTCACGTGTAAATACATAAATGTTTCTTAAAATTTTCGAGCTGTGAAAACACTTAAGCATGTGGTTGCATCAATTCCTATTTTTCATCTCCACCCCCCCCCCCCCCCTCCCCCCTTTTTTTTTTAAGTAAATCCATCGGTTTTCTATATGCCATTCACATCGTCAAAATTACAAAAAAGAAAAAAAGAAAAAGAAAATCAAATTATTCTAATATGAGACTATTATACCTATGTGTTTCTCAAATCCGCTTAAATTTAGTGCATTTGAAAAAAATAATAATAATAAGTCGTTAAAAATCTATAACATTTTCATTTTGCACTTTTCCTAATTGATTTAAAAACATTGCGATTGAGAATTGAAAGGAATAAATAAAGATTAATGATAAAGAGTCAACTTTAACTCTGCCTCGAAGGTTTAAATTCACCCAAGAGTAAATAAAAGTTGAAATATTTTAATGAATATCCTTAAAGTTTGAATTAATGATAAAATGACCCAAAAAATTTGCGTTAATGAAGTTCATTGGTATGGGGCATATCAGTTTCCATAAACAAATATTTCGAAAATGTTTGTATTGACTATATTTAAGACTTTTTTTTTCATTTTACCAAGTTTTGTAAAAGGACAATATGAATCTCAATTATTTAATTTTGAATTGAGATTTGGTCTACCATTCTTATTTTTTAATTTTGAATCTAATACTTCAGGTAAAATGTAGTGTATTTAATCTGAGCAATAGTCTCATAAAATTTAAAAAAAAATTCAAGATGCCGTTTCTAATCATTACAATATTGACCCGAAAAATAGCTAAAGATGGTCTGATTACTATGACTGAATTTCTTTCCAAAATCAATAAAATAACCTCCATCTTGGGTATCCATATTTTTATAGTTTAAGGGAAAAAAAATCAATTGAAATTCTTAACATGATTCATCAATCGGCAGGCACCAATCATCAATATTTCATCAGGTATTTCTCCATATAAATATTGAAAATTTCCTTCTTACTATTTGTTTGTGGTTTTTTATTTTTCCAGTGCTACTTCTCCAATCAATTCATTGTTTAAAAGCTGATATTGTTGGGAACCTATAGTTCCTACCCCCCCCCCCCCTCCCAACATTTAGTCACGTATTTGGATATTATTCTACATACAATCTAATAGGATCTTGTATTCCAATCTGTATTAGCCATCTCGTCACATTATTGTTCCAACTATTTTAGCAATTTTTATATTTTTTTAATTAAAATAGAATTAGCATTTCTATTTAATAATAGATTAATTAAAATTGAATTTAATAATCATTAACTTCAAAGGGGATACAGGAGATAGGGGAAGGGGATGGATATCTATATTTTTTAACAGAAAATTTCCGACACGAACACATTCAAACCCACAATAAGTGCGGATTGGTGACGAGAATGTCCACTATCAAACGGTTACGACTACAAGTATTGGCATTCTTGCATAATAACCTCCCCGTTGCCATACCTCGTAACGATAAGATCCCATCGGGGGCCCTGTAAACCCATCAGATTGTTGTATCAAGGCTCCGGCCCCTCCAATTTACATGGTGTGAGACAATGACGAGCCAGTGCACTTCTCCTTTTTGAGAGTATAATAGGAATGTACACAGCGAACAACCAGGATGGGTAGCATCACCATGTTACGTGTCTTCAGATGGATGCTTGGATGTCGAATGAAGAGATAGCATCAAAGTGGCGTTTCAATTAGGAAAATCGTCTGCATTATCACTTCTCTGAGAGCTGTGTTTAGGATGATTTGAAGTCCGAGACATATTTGATTCACTGATGTAGTTAGTGTTGGATGATGCACTATTCTTTAGGTCCACATGAGCTGGCCAACTATTGAAGTCTATCATAAAAAAATCAATCTCAGAGCATCTCTAAAAGGGTCTTTAAATTTTACTCTTTAAATTTTAATTTGTTTACTGTAAATAAGTGTATAAAAAAATATAATCTCCTCCAAAAGACTCACCAAATAAAAATAAATTAATATTATTTTAATTAAATCTTTCCCACTATCAAATTGAATTGTCATTATATTTTTTAAAAGAAACATAAATAATAAAGTGAAGCACTTCATGTGGCGAGACAGATGTCCTGCCTACCACTGAGAACCTCCTCAAAAAAC
Source organism: Citrus glauca (assembly GCA_029633175.1). NCBI lineage: Eukaryota > Viridiplantae > Streptophyta > Magnoliopsida > Sapindales > Rutaceae > Citrus > Citrus glauca. The sequence continues at coordinate 2,115,013 of JAQOOD010000007.1, read as the reverse complement.
ATGTAAAGGTATCCCCTGCTTGTCCTATTTGCCGTGCTAGCTCTGAAAATATTTGTCATGTATTGCTTCAATGCCCTTTTACAAGAACTTGCTGGATGATCTCTTCTATTGGCTTCTTTGAGGATGGGTCAAACCTTTTGCTTTGGTTGGAAGATTTGTTTAATAGGTACAGCCGTGAGCAAGCTCAACTTGCTGTTATGATTTGTTGGAGTCTTTGGCAGAACCGCAATGCTATGGTTTGGCGTGGGAAGACCTCTAGTGTGCAGCAACTCCTCAATTCTGCTGGTCATTTTCTCTTTCAATGGCAATCGGTCAGGAAGCACCAGTTTCTGTTTTCTCAGCCTTCTCCTATAGATCATGGTGCAGTTTGTTGGATACCTCCTATGGCTGGTAGGTTAAAGTGTAATGTGGATGCAACTATGTTCGCTTCCAAGGGTTATATTGGCTTAGGTGCTGTCATCCGAGACTCAAATGGAGCATTTGTGGCAGCTAGGTGTTGCAGCATTCCTGGAAGATTTAGTGCTCGGGATGTTGAAACTATTGGTGTTCGAGAGGCTCTTAGTTGGATTAAGCAACTACAACTGTCAAAGGTTATTATTGAGATGGACTGCTTAAATGTGTATGATGCTTTAGTTAGTCATCTCTCGGGGTCTAGTAGTTTTAGCCTTATTATTGAAGACTGTTTTGTTTTGTCTAATTCAATACGAGATGTATCTTTCTCTTTTGTTAGACGGTCTGCGAATTCTGCTGCTCACTCTGTTGCGAAGACGGCGAATTCTTTGTCAGGCCACGGAGAGTGGAGGGTTGTTCCACCTCTGTTCTTAATTGCTGAGTTGTTTGGCTCTTCTTCTTAATGAATATCCATTTTTCATAAAAAAAAAAAATTATTGCAGTTTTATCTTTTTAATAATTAATAATAAGATATTAATAAAAGAGGAAGAAACTCACTCGGTAATATTGAAGAGTGAGAAACAAATCGTATTTGAAGAATCTAAATTAACGTTTCTTTTAAAATGTTTAATATCAATATGATTTTTTTAAATTAAAAATAAAATTTTATTTAAAAATCTTTTAAAAATACTCTTAAATTTAAGAGAAAGAAGTGTCAAACAATTCAAATAAACTTAATTTTCTCGAAGCGAGGTGTCAAACAACTCAAATAAGCTTAATTTTCTCGAAGCAAGTGACATCCTCCTAGCTAATTAGTTTTTAATGTGAATGGTCTTTCCCAAAACTGCTGAAAACACAACTGCTTAATGAAAAGAAGACTGGTCTTATTTTTCTTGCCAAAGTTAGGCAGCTCCCCATGATAAAGACCCTTCAATTCTCCCCGTTTCTGTGTGTTTCAACTCTTATCCAAAATTTCCACTACTCTTTCACTACTATCATGCACCCCAAAATCCAAACAAGTTCACACTACAAAATTCAGCTTATAATACGGAGATTTACGAATTTAACGTTATAAATTCTCGTAACATTAACCGTAGCCCCTTTAATCCTCATTTATAATACAAAATCAGTGCGATTTTTGTAGGAGGAAAGAAGTGTCGAATCCTATGATGTGTTTAGAATTAAAATGTCGTAACTTTCTGTAGAAAAAAATTATAATTATAAAATAAAAATTAATAATATATAATAAATATAAATTTTAAATAATAATTTTAATAATTAAAATTATTAAAAATATAAATATATCTTTTAAACTATAACAGTTAATATTTATTAAATATTTTAATACTATACTTTTAAAATTATAACTGTTCAATTTTAATTCCAAACACACTCATATTTTTTTGATATTAATAACAGGAGACTGCTGCTGGGGGTGGAAGAACCGATCCTTTGAACAAAAAGGGCATAAACTTTTTTTCTCTGTTTTCTCTCCACCCAACGCCGAAAGGAACCCTCTGAATAGTGTACTTGGCAAACAGCAACAAGTTTCATGGAATCTAAAAAAGAACAAGAGCAAGAGCTTTACAACCCATCATCCTCTGGAAACTACACAGCTCAAAAGGGCTCTGAACATTTTGTAAACATGACCCGGCACTCAAAATCAACAGTTCATTTTACCGGGAAAAGGAAGCTACAAGCCTACAATCACAGAGCCTGAAGAGAAGCCCCCCATTGCACAACCATCAACTTGTTGTACTGCTTTATAACCAACCGTACCGTTGTGTGTTGCAACAATCGTCACAAATATTTAAGTACCACCAAAATACTCATTGTATTTTTTGTAATTTATGATGTGCGGTAGATACAGAGCAGAGCTTGAGAAAGACAACTTAACAATGCCAATACAAAAATAGAGATTGAAAAAGAAATTACACAATATATATTTGATATTAAAGCTTTGTCCCAAAGTTGCATTGATGAAGAAGCATCAAAAGCATAAAATCAAGGGAACAGGTTAAAAGTTACACAAAGGCTAGATAATATTATATTTACGGTAAGTGCAAACAAGTTCATACAAAACAGAGAAACAAAATCTCAAAATGATATCACAATTCAAGACTCTTCCTTCAAACTTATAGAGCTATCAATTTTCTTCATCTCAATGCATGGGTCAGTCAAGCCAGTATCTTGTCCTGCCTGCTGTTTCCAACTGCAAAATAGCAATGTTATCAGATATCGGAAAACCCGTTTACTAATTAATAAAAGCTTTTCCTAATTAATAAATACACTTCTCACGGCTTAAGGCAGAAACTTCAGAGCTCTTCAACACACGCAGCCTCTTCACTGTTGATACAAACATGCTGCAAATTCCAGATTATATAAGCAGTCAATCACGAGTGACAACACCGGCGAATTTGCACTAATAGTTTTCTAGTTTGTGCGCACAAAGCGCTTTGAGTTATAGCATAGGTTTTCGGGAATGCATACATGAGAAACAGAATATGAGGGAATCAGTATTATTAGATTTGGAACCTAATGCTGTTTTTCAGAACAAATTAAACAACAAAATACTGTTATGTTATAGGCTAAAATCACTGAGTGGGAATATAATATAAACTAGAATAATTTTGAAAATGCACCAGATCCATGGTGATAGAGATGCTTACTGCCACGGGACATCCCCAACCAGCATCCTGTCACCTTCGTTATCCTCATAAACAAGGGTATATTCCCCACTTCCATCCAAAACACCAGTAATTGCTTTCTCTTCCTCTTGCTTGTTCACTATTCCACCAGCAGAGGAATCTCTTTGAGCTGAAAAACGACAAATGAAATAAGATAACCACATCTCCGTACAAAAGTCATTAACATGTATGTTTAACAATTTAAAAACTTTAAACTAAGCTAAAAGACAAATCTTAATAGCCCAGAGCTCTGTTCTTAATTATATTCGCAATTTGAACAAGGATTGCCCTTAATTTAGATATTCGATTGACCATATTACATCTAGACATTACAAAATCCACACACTATTATTAGTGGGCTATTAATTATAGGCAAGTCTCGAATTCAGGTTGTGTGCTAATGACTTATCTACAATATATGAAAGAATTGTAAATAAACTAGTAACAATGATAACAACTATCAAATCAAAGCAATCTACAGCATGTGCACTTTACTGCCAAAACTAGAAGACCAATTATTGTTCAATATCCTCTCAATTCTTAGCAGAAAAATTAAATTTGACCACGAGGTTATAATTAGTTAATTGAAGTAAAAAAAAAAAAACCTGCAAGGAGGCCTCTGAAGAGTTCATCAACAGCAGCTGAGAGTTTTTCATAGCTATCATAAGCATTGAGGTCAACTTTCCTTCCAATAGGGACACCATCCATGTTAATCTTCACAAAAGGGTTTTTCCTGCCAGGCTCATGAGCCGGTTTTTCATTAACAGTCTTGCTTGGGACATCGTTAGGAGACTCAGAAGCTGGTAATTTAGAAGCACTTGCGGCAGCAAGATTCTTCCTAAATGAACGAATTGGAGGCCAGCCCACAACTGGAGCAGGAGCAGTCCTGTTTTTAATCATTGGGCCATAAAAAAGAATTAGACACCAAAAATTAACCCCCCAAAGATAAATAACTCTAATAAATGGCAAATAGCATGGGAGATAACATTTAGACTATAATAACAGAGAGGTCAAGAATTCACTTAAAAAAAGGGGGCAGGAGATAAGCGAAACAGTAAGTAATTGCCTTAAACAAGGAAGCTGAGAATATAGGTGATTGGTGAAATTTCGAAAACATGGATTTAAAAAAAAAAGTTTTATAGACTGAAAGGACATAATAAAGAAAAAAAAATTAGAGGAACAAAACAAAAAATCCAAGGACCACACACAAACAAACACATAACAATGTGACTCTGAAGACTGAATATCCTGTCTAATAAAGAGAGAGAGAGAAAGAGAGAGGTGAAAAGCTGAAGCACCTTTTCTGAGAGCTGTTGGGAACAGCTGTATTTTTTGCAGGAGCTGAAGATGGAAATGCTTTCTTTTCGGCAGGAGACTGCAAGTCTGCAACTTTAGTGCAACAGGGCTGTGAGGATTCCTTTGCCATAACAGGCAAGCTTCGTGAGGAATGACGATGAAGAAATGAAAAGCCATTGTTGTTGCTATTGTTAGTTGAAGAGAAGTATCCAAGAGAAAGAAGATACTGATGATGATGATCATCTCTTTCTCTGTTGGTGGAATCTTTGAGAGAGCAACGCTTATCTTCACCACCTGGTGGTCCAAGCCTCAGCTCAAGCTTCTTCTCCTCTGAGGATGACGCTTCTCCATCTCTCATCACAAGCCACTCTCTTCTTTCTTTAGCCATCAAATCCAGCAGTTGGGGACAAGCCTGCTCACCAGTTTTTGAACAACCCTCCATAAAAACAGATACAGAAGTAACTCCAATAACTGATTAAAGATCAAAAATTTTTATTCCACTTTCAAGACAGAAACGTTTATCAAGAAACCTGAAAGACACAAAAAGCGACAAAAAGTTAGTCACTTGAACATTCAAAGATTAAATGAACTCGTCAACTCAACTTTCTAAAACATGCATTTACCTTAGCAAATGCTTAACCTGAGCTCAAAAACAAGACAACCCACATCCTGGTATATCATAAAAAACAAGACCTTTAACACTCAAAACAAAGAATCCAGATTGGAAAACGTAAGAGAACACTAAAGATCTTCACTATACGAGCAAGAACGCAGATGAAAACTCAAACCTTCAACCAAATAGAACCCAGAAAGAAGAGTTAACAACAAAAGAAGAACCAAAACTAATATAGAGAGAAAGAGAAGCTAGTACAATGATAATAAGAGTAGGGGTATAGCTAGCCTGTTATGCTGCAAGACTAGTGGGATTCTTTGCTTTTAGGGGCTTGCTGTTATACAAGAGGAATAGGTGAATATCAGAGAAAAGAGATAAAAAAATGAAAAAAGAGAGAAAGATAGAGATTCTCTTGCACAAACACAAGAACAGGAAGCTATTAAAAGATCATAACACACACGCAACCAAAGAGGAGGGAGAGAAGGGGTGTGTCTGAATAACAACAACGTTAGGTTGGTTAGTTCAGGAAGCAAAGGGTGCTGTTGTTGTTTGCCTGTTGCTGACTTGCTGACTCTCTCATTTTTCTTTTTCTCTTTTCCTTTGATTTGCATACAAAGAAAGACAGTGAAACAAGACCAGCTTTGCTCGATAGACTTACGAGCACACTGCCCCAAACATCCCCCCTTTATTAGAGTTTTGTCCTAGAGAGAGAGAGCGAGAGAGTGAGCGAGGGAGTGAAAGTGACAAGATAATTAAGAAAGATTATGGATAGGGTGAGGGTGGTTATATGATAATTAAATAGTCGCTTGTTCTTGTTAATTAAAGGTAATTTAGTTAAACTTCTGTGACAAGAGTGCTTTTAAGCTTTAATTGGCCTATAAGAACCAAGATATTTTCTCTTACAGAGTCTTAGGTGAAACATAAGTACTTTTATTAGGTATGAATCAATTACAATGGAGATTCGTGATTGGATCATTCAATTATTTAGTCATAATTGTGAGTAAAATGTAATTTGATTGAATGTAACTAATAACTTTTTTGTATCTTCGATTAATAATTTTTCACATTATTATGAGCGAGTGAAAGTGTCACCGTAACTCGATATCTTCATAACATAGAAGATTTTTTACTATCTAATTATGACATTAAAGTAATTAGTTCTTTCTTCATTAATCTTAAGTGTGGTTTTTTTATAAACCTTTAAGATGATGGGTTCATCTAAATTTCAGTCAAACATCAAAGAAAAATTTCTTCAAAATACCGAGATAAGAAATCAGAAAAATCCTATTTATTTTGACATTCATTAAGAAGCTGTTTTATAATTCCATAAATGGTCAAACTTAAGATTAAAGATCTGTAGGAAGAAACGTGGCTAATCACATAAGCAACTAATTTTTTTTAATTTCTTTTTAAAATAATTCTACTACCTCTCTCCCTAAAATTAGGGTCCTAAATTTAGCACCAACTTTTAGTTGGGCTGCATGCTTAATTTTCTTACACATCGTGTCTCATATCTTGTCAATCCACTTCATCCCAAGATTAATTGACAAAAATGTCCTTCTTGAGTGAGAACCATCAGTAGACAAATTGTTCGTATTATGTATTTACACATCTACGCAAATTAGTGTTACCTACACGTCAAAGAAACTTAAGTCGTGACTTTTTCTGCTAATTATGTTATAATTAATTTAGATAAGCAGGACATAATTGACGCCTTGAGGGAGGCTTAAAGTAAATTTAAAAAATTACATGGGGTTGCTTTCTTTCTGGTCAAGAAAATGATGGGCGTATGGGTATGGCTTTGGAAATTTACTTTTATGTCTGTATTTTTTTTAATACATATAGAGATTATTTGCAGGATCGGATCCATAATTGCAGGGCTCGTGCAGTTAAAGCATGCAGATCCTATGATATCGTTGTCCGGCTCTCTCCCCCGTGCCACAAAAGCAAGTATCTCAAGCGGTCCTGTCCATCATATCAACCGTCCGCGATGATTTCTGACCGTCTGATTGTTTCATCATCTAGGGATGTGTGTCGACGTGGACAGGATCTGACACGATACCGCCGATCTGATCGCTGCGGCTTAAAGGTTAAAAGCAAGGTCTCTTTTTTCATTATTTCTTTTGCTGCTTTCGGGTGTGTGGTATCGCAAAACCTATGGTCCCGTCCGTACGCTAGTCAACTTTGTTTAATAAAATCAGGAAAAAGGGAATCGTCTGATAATCGCCAAATGTTTACGGGAATTGATGATATACGTGTTATGTAATATTATTCTTTTCAGCGGCTCACCAAACAAACCGAACTCTCATGACCATTTTGTCCTTGCGTGATCTTTTTAGTGACTCTCTTGTATTTTTTTGTTATTTTTTCCCCTCCATTTAAATTTTCTAATTACATTTATAAAAATTAAAAGGTCTGCATAATACTAAATAATAAATTACGCATCACTCAATACTAATCCGTTTGATTTTTATAAACTGACTTAATTGGTATAAATACGTCAATTTGGTTTACTTTATTAATCTAAACAAGTTGAATCGAGTTTTAATTTGGTTAGGTTTTATTATTAAGAACATTGAAAAGAAAGTAACACTTAATTGGACCGGCAAGCAACTTACCTAATTTAATTTAATTTTTTAAAAATTATAGTTTATTTAAATACTTTGAAATTAAAATGTCAAACCTATTTTTGACAAATTTCTCTCACCCCACGAGCGGGGATGTTAATAAATTTTAAAAAAATCGAAATGTGTTACTTTCAAATAAGATGGATGTTGAATTGTTGTCGATCAATAAAAGTATTTCCGCAACATGAATTGTATCGCGAGCATCAAATTTGGTAAAAATTCCAAGCAAAATACCGTGGGCACATATTATATATATATACACATTATCTCACATGTGGCAGTCATATTCGTAACAATATATTTTGAAAATGATGCTTCTGTATGTGTAGTTTGAATGTAGAAGGAAAAATTCCATTCAAATGAGTTATTTTCAGAAAGCAACAGTCTCTTGTTCTCGTAGTCAGGGACCAATGGCATTTTTGTTTAGCATGATTGGGTTACGATTCAAAGATTTATAGTATCAAGATTTGGTCGGCGAAAAAAAAAATGTGTCTTCTACAAATAACCACGCGGTGACTGCCTAACATTAATATTGCTATTAGTCAATGGTCAAGACAGATAATCATTTTTAAAAAAAATGATGATCTCTTTTTTATATTTAATTATCGTATTTATACGCTTTCAATAATTATTTATTATTTTAGTATAATTATATATATTAGTTCGTATAAAATCGATTCATATACAATATTGTGTGTTCTAATTTCTTAAGTTTAATCAATGTGCAAATGAAGCTATAGCATGTTATTATATATTAAAGAAATGCCAGGGTAAAATAAAAAGGTCATAGGGTAAAATCTTGGCATGTAAAAAAAAAAAAAAAAAACCGTAAGATATAATTAAAATGAAGCAATGAGCATTACACATTTTCCTAGTAAACAAAAAACAGCCACCCATCATTCTTTGTCCGAAAAGAATTAACACATATGTTACGCCTTGTGACTTCAATCATGATGACGAGAGGAGACAAACAACCTTAACCTTGACCACAAACAAGGGTTAACCTAAACCTGGCCACATGGTTAGCTTAGACCTCGAAACAACTGACCCGAGGGTCTGGTTTGGCCTGGTTTGGTCGGCTGAGTGGTGCCTGGGTTTTGGATACTGAGAGAAGAAACCTCAGGCCCGTAGGCTCTCAGGCCTCGGCTTTCACCTACGTAGCCCTTTGATAAGATGACTGAGTTGGACACGTGTCGATTGACGGAAGTAGTGGCTTTTTCCTCTGTTGGTGTGGGGACCACCGATTAGTTCGCGGTCGTGAATGCGACTGGCTCGTTTTCGATTTCACTTTTAGCCTCTGACCGACCCACGCGTTCGAGCTTTAACGCCCCATCTTCTTTGCGAGTCGGCGGTAATTTTTACGTACAAATACCATGCAACGACTTCCGTTACTTCCGTATGTATTTTTCGGCGAGCTCTCCCTACTCGCGAATTTAGCGCGTCCGGCGAGTGTTCTAATCATGTCAGCAATGCACACATTTCTATCATTTATGACGCTAGTGGGTGTGTGTGTGTGTTTTTAATGATTTTCATTTATCTTAGTTTATCTGTCCACCTGAATTTAAATCCAAAGACAAGTTAGGCTACTCAATTTAAACAAATTAAAAAAATTAAAAGTGTAAAGAAAGTTTAAATTAATTTTTTTAATTTATATTTCTTGAGATTTGAAATTTAAATAATCGGTTAAAAAATTGTTTAAAAATAATTCAATCAAGTCAGTCCACAGTTTAAAAATGAAGTTTCACCCATTAAAATTCTAAACATAATTACTCGAAGAGATCAGGTGCCCGCAGTTAAGATTCTAACTAAGGGTTTGTAGGCCTTGTGGCACAACTCCTTAGAATCTCAACATCCAATCACCGTTTTATGACTAAAATCCAAAATTTCAATGAGCGCGTGCAACAGTGAAGCTTATAAGACGCAAGAGCGTGCGGCAATTTCTTATTGATACAGCTGTGTTGTGGGGTCCTCAACTCGACGATAAACAGTTTAACACCAACCACATTTAATCGCACAACTCTTAAAACAAATATACGGACCAAACTTAACTGGTTACGAGACAAATCAACTGCGGTCACGAAGTACGAAGAATAAAAGATGACGAGGGACTGCCTACACAATAGTAAAAGAGGAGCCTATGATTTAGCCTTGGAGCATCTCCCCTTGCCTAGTGACAATTGCTACTTAGGTCGCGTGGAAGTGGAATCTCGAATCTTTTCCGCCCTTTAGTTAGGTTTCAATCCAATACCTCGCGTAGTTAACACTATTCAGTGTTCCTAAATCATCAACTCCGCCCATCACCATCGCCATCACCATCTCCATCTGCTCATCCCTCAACAAAGTGCACGTATACATCCTCTTGATCTGCATCCCAATCCTTTAATCCAGCCACCTGATGTTGATCTCCATTCGGCCAGCCCATTTTAATTCCAAAACCAACAGTGGTGATCAATGCAACAGCACAAATTAAAGTGGGGAAAAGTAAAACGCCTCGTGAAGTATTAGTCACGTCAAACAGTGGGAGCATTATTTGTTTTGCGAGAAGGGTCAGGGCCAGGGGGACTGTTCCTTAGGTGAAGGGATAAGTTTATTGGAAGACAGACACATGGCGCACTTAAGGTGCGGGTGCCCCAGTCTTTTCGCCGGGTTGTCGGCTTGATGAGATGATCCCCGCCGTCGATTTATGATGTTTACAAGGCCATTGACTGTGTTGACTTGGTGGATTGAGGATCAAAAGCATGAATGCATGATCACGCAGAGTGCTAAGGTTCTGTTTGGATGAGTGCTAGTTTGTTTGCGGGTTGTCCTTTTTAATGCGGACACTCTTATTTTTTTATACCAATACTCTATTAAATTATATAATTTCAAATTTTCATTAATAAAATTATATTAAATAATTATTAAACTACATAATTTAGTAGCACATCCTTATAAAAAAAATAAGGCATTCGCACTTAAAAATAATTACTAATTTTGAAAGATGCTTTTTGATATCTAGCAATAGTAATTTTGATTTTTGAATGCGCATCAGCATCTATATTTTCATTTCTCCATGTCGAACACTTGTCTCATTTCGTTCTCACTCATGCATTGGGCATCTGTGAAATTAGCAAGAAAAGGGCAGAGCGTGCGTTCTACAAAGATTCTGATTGGCCGCATTTGTTACAACTTACAAATCCTTTTTTTTTTAATCTTTTTCTTTTATTATATTTATTTTTAATTTTTCACGCTCGTTTCGAAACATCAGAGTTGCAACAACACCAACTGTAAACAAGAGCCATATAACATTGATCCATATCCTTTTAATGGCAGACCCCACCAACTACTTTATATCATCATCCAGAGAAAATAATAATAATAATGATGATGATGATCGTCTTCATCATGATCGCAATCACTTCATTCACTTTGATGATACATCCCCCCCCCCCCCCTTCCGCGGCTTCGTCCATTAACTTGTAATTTTTCTTCATGTCAATCAATTGCTCCATCACTTTTCTTTTTGATAGTTTTTTTGTTGTTACGTCCTTTTTTTTACTTGCTTCCTCCCTTTCACTTTCATATGTTCGTCACTGTGCCATGCATGCGCCGTCATTGCACCAAGCATAAAGATCATGTATGATGATAAGCAGCGAGGAGAGGAACCATTGCAGGGATTTTTCATTCTTCTAATTTGATTGTATTAACTTCATAATTGCTCTAATATCAAATTTTGAAATCACTGATGCACCATATTGATCGAGGGACTAATAAAAAGACGTGAGAAGCGAGGAAAATTATGAGATAAGCATTTTAATTCTAATTTACGTATGATGTGTAAATATATAATGTTTACGATAGTCTTTTGAAGGGTGAAGTGCTAAAGGGTTTCTAAGTTCACTACAAATTAATTAGGGAAAGAAAAAAAAAATATGAAAACAAGAGTGAGGTACGAAGAGAAATCAATGTTCTTTCGAATCAAGAGGGTATTGGGTTGTGATTGTGATAATTAGAAGCATTAGGGTGTCTTGCTAAGGGGCAAGATATTGATAACAACCATTTCAATGAAAAGTTCTCTTTAGTTTGATAGTTATTGGTTGAGATGTGGCTCGAATAATTTGTGTCCGTGATGCAGGGCAGAAAGAAGGTTCTTCTACTGCACGAACAGAAAGGAAAAAAAAATATATTATATATTTCTATATGGCCTAAATGTTGTTATTTTAGTCAAGCATTCATGCTCTTTAAAATTATAATATTTATAGGGTTTTAGGAGTCTACTTGCTTTGAATTTGATGATGACTTGCTTATGGGTTTACATGATTGCTTGATTAGTTGATTAAGTCAAGATTACATTAAAAGCTAATGAAGACCCTTTACAAGTGTCTTAATTTAGCTCCCGATACGCATGCGCAACAAAGCAAAGTTGAAGTCGAAAAAAAATGACCATTGAACGAGTTATGAGCAAGCAAATGGTGTTTGATTATTGGTTGACACTTGGATAAAAATCTCCAAGTTTTAAACAAATCTAAAATATAACCAGATTAAGTTCGTTTTTTCAAATGAGTAGTGATGTCAAATCTGACTAGTTTCGTTTTATTTTATTTTTTAATTTAGAAAGAACTAAATTGAAATCCAAAATACTCTGTATATAAATAATTTTTTATTTTTTATTATTATTATTATTATTATTATTATTATTATTATTATTATTATTTCTAACATGTTCAATTAAGAGTTTATATGAGTCTAAATTTAGACAATGATAATATAGTCTAAGAGTCTCTTAAATATAATTTAAAAATTAATATTAATAAATCGAGATTCACTCTGAATTTATTAAGTGAAAAAATTTCTCCTAGTTTTCATATGTGAATTACTAAACCTAAATTGATCCACTTGAAGGAATTTATTTGTTCCGTGTAATAATCATGAATTCAAACAAATTAACGTTGGTCCGGTTAGATGATATTGATTAATTAAATTAAATTAAAGTACCCTTTTTTTTAAAACAAAAGAAAGCTAATTCACTTGAGTCAATAAATAAATAAAAAAAGAGGTAAAATCTTCTTCATAAATAGAAAACAAATTATCGAGTCTATCAATACGAATAAAAATCTTGTTGATCTACAAATTTTTTTTTTTTGGGGCACGTGAAAGAAAAGTGCACTCTCTCTTCTCCACATATTATGACTAGGTAAAAATAGAAAGTGCTTTCTTGATCATAGTAGCATTTTGCCAAAAAATGAGGAACATTAAAATTTGAATGAAAAAAAAAGTGCTTTCTTATCAAGTCGTATCTATTCCATTTGCCTTTATATGAAATGAAGAAAAAGCCATTATGCCCGGAATGGCTAGTGTGAACCCATTATGTGCAGTCACTAAAATTATTGTTCATTCACCTAGTGTCTAGTCTATCACAAGGGATTTTTTTTTTCTTATACATGACAAATAATTAATTAGGCCAATTTAAAAATAAAATCCAAAAAGCAGTTTTGTTCTTTTCCAAACAACAGAAAAATGCTCTATTTCACCCTCTCAACTTTTTTTTTTCTTTCACTAAACAAGGAATGTATATGAATTATTGCATAAAAATAACCAGTCTTTGTTGTATGAATTAAATTGTATTTATTATTTGTTAAAATAATTTTTTTTAACACTCTCATATATACCACAATAAAAAATCTAAGAAGACTATTCTTAGATCACGTCTATTATAACACAATCCACAAAATTAGAAGCCCCCAAAACAAAAATTGTGACTCGAATTATACCATTAAAGTTGATGACACTTTTGAGCGCACATGTTTTTTTGAGAGCATGTGTTTTTATTGGACTACGAGCCCAATGGCTCGAAAACGAGATTTGAAAAACAAAAAATTCATTGTTCAAAATTGCCACTGTTTTTTTGTACATATATTTTGTTAAAATGACTTTTAAAACGTGTAGAATTATTCATTTTTCACTCTTTCAATATATAGTAAGATCAGGCAACTATAGTACCGTATCATAATTATATATAACCGTTAGATACACTTGAATTAGTAGGATCCACTAACATCCAACGGCTGGATACAACTGTGACATAGTACCACAATTGCACTCCCTCCTACATTAAACATTTTGAACTTCAAAATTCAAATTTAGCTTTTTTAACCTACAAAAATAGTTTTTAAATAAACTAATTCCAGAAAAGTGACATCTTATATATTTTGGTTATTAATTAAATTACTAAAAGTTGGTATAACAATGACATTTTCTTGAGAAATTTTTGGCAATCAATTGCTAGATTTAAAAGCACTAAAGAAAAGGATGGATGATTTAAAGGGTCCCCCAGAAATTGTTAACTAATAAAACGTGGAATTTTTAAATTGGACGTGAGAGAAAGCTATTATGGCACAATTTATGAAGATCTTAAAAAAAAAAAAGAAGAAAGGATCAAGTCCAAGAAAAATAAAATAACATTATGTCAAGTTGAAGCCTCAACAACCCAAATTCTAAAGTGCAAAGGTCAGTGAGTTCCCTACATTCCCACTATACACAATGGGACATTTTTCTTCTTTTAAAGACTTGAAAAAAAATAATGATAATAAAAATAAAAGTAGTTTGATTGAGGGCCCTCTTTGCCAAAAGTAAAGCTAAGCCTGTTTATCAAAAGGGTTCTTGATGATTTTGATCATACATAAAAAGATGGCGTTGTTGGTGCAAAATAACAATAAAAAGAGAAAGAACATTACACCATTGACCTCAATAGTTTAAGCATGGACCTAGATTATGCCAAAAAGAAAGCCCATCATCGGTCAAGATTTTTTTTGTTCTTCTCGGCCCATTAGCCACCTTTGTTCCCATCAGTGACCGGGTAGTTCATAAAGAAGCATGTAATAATAGGACTTTACTTAGGCAATGCCATGCAAAAATTATGCACAACTGTAGATGGGTTGCAATCTCAATGTCAAGTTTATTGGAAGTTTGGAACTCAAATTTGTAGTTTTAACTCAGAGGTCTATCGAAGCCAACTTGAAAATCTATCCCTACAAATAACTCAAGAGGTCTGTCAATCTCAATCCCACTAACATCTGCAGAAGAAGAAATGTTTTAAGGGTCCCATGAACTGAACTCAAAACGTCGTGCCTTCTTGATTCAGAAAATTCCAAGACCAAAGTACATTATCAAGTTCAGATGCCTCAGAAAAATGCAGGTTAATGAAAACACTCTTGTCGCTCTGCATTTACTCAACTAAACCCAGCCAGCGATGGCAAGATTTTGGGCCGGGTCACTTTCAGCCATTATTGCTTTCACTCACGACTTGTCATCCGCACATTTATACAATTTTCTATCAGAAAGATTTTATTATTAAAAATAATATATACATTTTTTTTTCCTTTCTTTTTATTCAAACTGATACCGCCCAATGCAAATGAGTAATTATAAAACTTACAGCTACGTAAGTGTGTATTTTGGCTTTTCCTTTTTGCTGCAGGATCTTCCACTGAGCTCTAGCTGTGTCGTGTAATGAACTAAACATGTCAATGTCAAATCAATAACCTAATTTCACATGGGTCGCTTCTTGTTTCTGCATTAAATTAACAATATTGGTATCCCGTGCCATGCACGTTAAGTTCGCTCACAAAATCTTAAGAAATTAATGCCAATCTTAATCAATTTTGCAGTGCAGGATAATGACAGATTAACAAGTGATTACCAAGATTTTACACGTCAAAAGTGTCAAAAAAAATAATTCTTTACAGATCACTCCCAAGTTCATAAGGACTTTTCTTGTATACAAACAGCTGGTAATTTTCTCATAAAAGAGTGCATATGTTTTGGGGATCTTCTGACAACAATGAAGTCTTAAGCATGTGCCATCATTAAAAATAAAAGGTCAATTTTCTTACCTAAAGAAGACAAATAAACTAAACACTGAATTTATTACAGTTGATAATTGAACAGCCTTAATCCGATTGTAAAGCACTAGCTAGAACAAGATCCAAAGTTTGTGGGGGCCTAAAATTGATTTATTTGTGACCCCACGAAAGTGCACTTCATAGCATATTTTGTTACTATAGATCCACACGATATGATTAATTTGCTTCACATTACTTGTACAGAAAGACACTAAATGTTTTTTTGATATGATTTTTTTAATAGTAATTATATAATTTTTTTTGTTCTTTAATTTTTATTCTAAATTTTTGAACAAAAAATCAAATTTTAAAATTTTGTAAGTAAAAAATTAATTTTTTAAAATATTAAAATGTTTGAAATATCATTATTTATTTCATTCATTTCGCAATGTAACTTTATAAAAACCTGTATATTAAAATAATTTTTTTATTTTTTAATAAAAACTCTCATCGATAGCTAAATAAGTAATTCTTTTTAAGGTAAAAACTCCATTTATAAAATCTTTAATAGCCAAAGCTATATGTGAAGGGGTATATCAAACAAAACTTAAATAAATTGAACAACATCGTTAAAGAATTTTAAGTAACAATTAGGTTAATGACACGGGGGTAAAAAAATAATTTCAAAGTGATAACAATACATCATATACGATCAATTCCCTCTTGAAAATCCTCAATGCCGTGAATTCCAGTAACGTGCGTGCGTTGTGTTACGTATATTAAAGTGACATTTAACCAAATACTGCTTTGTTTAATTAATTAATTAATTATAAAGGTTTCTTATCATATGACAACTGAGGTTTACTAAACATAAACAGTGGCATTAGATAATATGACCTGTGTGGGAAAGTTTTAACATTATCTAATGTCCACATGCACGGTCGATAATTTTTCCAGCCACAATCCCACATGCAGGTGATGTGGACAATTGGGTCCACTTTCCTCCTAATGCTTTTTTGTTTTTTAGTTTCGAAAATGAGTCTTTGATCGGGTTCCCATTTTGGCAGGCAACCCCAATTAATTAAATTCATGCCTACACGTCTCATTCTCATTGTACCATTGCTTGCATATATAGGCCTCCATAAGCTAATGTTAGCAACAATACCTCTTTCGAAAAATTTAAAAATAATAATTTATTGCAAGTTAGCAAGTGAAGATATGATAAAAAAAAATCTTCCATTTTCTTTCTTTCTTTCTTCTTCTTCTTCTTTGTTTTAAAAGGATTGTCTATGCAACAATCAACAATCCAGCACAATTAGGGGCAATTATATTTCAGGGCATTGGAGGAGTGAGACATTTTATCATTTAACCAGAAATTCATTGATTAAGATTTTATTTTTAATTTTATTTATTTTTTCTTTCGTGATGAATAATGCTTGAGATTTAAAATTCAACACAATGATTGTTTCTTTGAACTTTTTGTTTACTGTCACTTCATCATCTATCATGTATTTTTTTTTTCTTTTTTAAGGATCCCGAAAAAGTGGTTTTCAAAGGCAAGAAATTAACTTCGGGTTGTGAAAATAAGGAAACCAAGTTTGTCAACCATGTTGTGTCCAATTGTAGATATGTTTAATAAATTAATACGATGTTGACATTACCCAACATCGGTTAGTCAAAAATAAACTACATTATGTAGTTTAAAATAATGTCAACTCCGAGATCCATTTAGAACTTTTTTAAATTCACGTTCTTTATAAAAAAGAAAAAGGGGTAAGAATTTTTTGTTCAACCCAATACTTTTTCTTCACCTCGAAATTTCATGTTATTTTAGACAGAAAATCAGATCATTTTGACTATTATTTTCACATACATTTTAGTTTAGGAAGCCACATATAATAATATAGACTCAGCTTGTTGTAAACTCAAAAATTTATAATGCAATCACAATACTAGGCTGTTGACATGTCCATTGTTAAGTAATAAAAAGTACTAGTTCAGCCATGCCTCCATCTCCCACACCGTGGCGAATCTCCTCAGCCGAATGGCACAAGAACAGTCCTGGTAAAACATCTTATATAAACATGTGCCAATAAGAGAAACATACCAACTAGAGAGATATATCGACCAGAGATATATACTGACTAGATACCTATCATTCAAAAAAAGGGCACACGATTTTATGAAATCACGACAATTTCGCTATATCCCAAACCGTCGAGAGAAATATGGCATCCCACATTTACCCCTCAGTCCAATGGGTGGAGACCCATTAGGGTATGCCATCATCCAAAAAAGAGGGCATGAAGAGTGTGCAAAAATGTGGGACAACGGCTACAAGAAGCCGGAAAACCGAGGAAAAATGGGACATAAAAATTAAGAAAAAAGGGAAAACTTTGCCAAATTGAAATCATATTATTTTCTATACAAGTTCTTGAGCACATTATAAAAAATCACACAATCCAAATTACATAATTTTCCCGTAAACACCTTGTGCTAACTTAAGCATCAGAGGGTTTAAGCCGGCAAAACTACCAGCATCTTTGATCTGTTTTCATGAACACATGTTTAGAAAGAGAAAAAAGAGTAAATTCCAGTCCCACATATTCAAACAATCATCGAGACAGGAAAGAGATGACGTCTTATCTATCAATCACATAAACGTTGGTAAAAAAATCTGGTCGAATAAAGGGCAAGCAAATTTTAGCATCAACATCCATATAAACTTTTCAAAATACAATTAACAATGCATTTAATAAAAGAAAATCGAAATGGGCTAGAATTAGATGATGACGTGATTCCAGTGTTATGATGCGGTGACCATCGACGATGTGCCTAATCCCAATGCTACGATAAAGGCCATAAATGTTTTGGCTACAGTGGCCTGTTTGTGAGGGTTTGATGGAGACGATGAGGCTTTGCTTGTTGGTTCTTTTAATATTTTTTAATTTTAAGGAGGGTATTTTTGAAATATATAAATCTCCCGATAATGTGAGACTGATTCACACTCCATAGAAATTAGTCTCCTATTTTCCGTTCCCAAATTGAGATGAGTCCTATCTTTCTGATTTCGATTTCAATTCTCACCCTTATTTGTAAAGTAAATGTTGTCTATGATTTAATTTCGGATGCTAATTTTCTAAGCCAAGAAGTAAATGTACCATTGGAGTATGGGTAGACTATGATTTTTTTTTCATACATTAAAGTGTAATACTGAAAAAAATGATATGTCTAAATTATCAAGTTTTCGTTATTATAAAAATTAAATGAGAAAAATGATTACTAGATTAATTTTTTAGAGAATATTTTTGTATGCCTTTTTTTTTAAAAAAAAAAAAATCTATGGGGAGTAGTTTTGTAGGTTGTACAACATTTTAAGACGAAGTTTTTAATGATATCGGTCTCAATGTGGGGGCTTGTTTGGTATCTTTCGGCTTTTGTTCTCCGTTTCAATTAGGCTATTATTTTCTTACAGTTGTCTCCTGTCCACGTGTGGCCCTACCCGGTCAAATCCCCCGTCCCCGATCCGACTAATTAACCCCCACTCTAAAAAACCCCGCAAGCTTTCGGGCTGCTATTCCCTGCTTCTTGCACCACTGTATTCCCCATGATCTCCAATCGAATGGCTTCACCTCAACGAAATGTTTTCGCTAGTTAATATCATATTGCGTTTGGTTGAGTTAATAAATTAAGACACAAGTTGCCACCCTAGTTATTTACACACAGGGGAACCGTCAATCTCATGGCCTTAATCATCAGATCAATCATGCATTGAAACAATCTAAAATCAAACGGCTCCGATTCAACTTGGCAGTTTCCAATCTCGTGGATGCAGAAGTAGCAGATCGCTTTCTCGGTGTCGGTAACAAAGGGTTGTTAATTTGAAAAGACAAAAAGTCAGACGAGAATTGAGTCAATCTACCGTTTGACATGTGAGCTATGAAATTTACACGGCGATTAATTGGAGATATTGGCTGAAGACGTTGGGACCCACCACAAGTGTCAATATCAGTTTCCAGCTCTTCGCAACTTGTGCCATCCTTTTCCCCATATCTAGCCTTCATTACTATTATCTCGTGACTTCATTTTCCAATTTTACCCTTACTCTTTTTCGAAATTCATTTCTTTTTTTTCTTTTTCCTTCTCTAAGAAACAAAAATAATTTCCACCCATAGTCCCATTCTCTCTCTTTTTTTTTTTTGCCCAAAAAGTTTACTGTTCTTCTTATTTTAGAGAATATAAGACGTGCCTATATAAATATAATATTAATTTTTTAGATGGGTCACATGGTGTGAGATAAATCCTAATATTAAAATTAATCTTTTTTATTACGTTAAATATCACTTTTTTTAACTTATTATTCAACACGAAAAAAATTGTGAATACTCTATTTTTTAGGATTTTTTTAAACAACTTCATTATACTTTTTTCCCTTTAATCTCTTTTATATATGCGTATAAGAAATTTTATCCCATTTCTTTGTAATTTTATCTTATCTTTTTTGTGATGTATTCATCACGATATTAAAGTTAATCTTATGAGCTATTTATTAAGCATATGTATGATTTATTCATCATTAACTTGACTTACGTCCTATATTCATTAAAGAGAGTTCCTAAACAAAAATTTTTCGTTAAAAGAAAAAGTGTTTCAATAATAAATAGTTTATATATTATTAGTGTCTAATTATTATGTATTGTTCCAAATTATAATGTATGTAATCATTATGGTATTGTTTCAGATTATAATGTATTTATTATAAGTAATTTTTAGTAAAAGTGAGGTATTAAAAGTGAGATCCAGAGTTCCATAATAAAAGAAAAAAAATGTATTAACTAGTTAGATGGTAGTCATAAAGTGTCAAATTTATTTTTTCATCTCTTTTACCAAAAAAATATAAAAACAAAAATCAATGCTGGCTGCTGTACATTCTAATAATGTTCATAGAATGGAAGTCCAAAATAAAACCTCTAAAGAAAAAACAACATCAATAATAATAAATTTTTTGAGATTTGTGAATTTTCCACCATTTTTAAATAAAAAGGGCCAGTTTGGTACAATAAAAAAATGTACCCAAAAATCTGCAGGTGGGTGGTTCTGTAACTTCTCTGTTTGTAATTGTAACTCATCTAATTCTGATCTCTCTTTTTGCAGACTGCTTGTCCGAAAGTCGCTTTCTCTTTTTACAGCGCAAGGCTGTGAGTAGTTTCCAGCTTACTCTGCAAAAACCAAACCAAACCAAAAAAAAACAAAACATAAATTTGGCAAAAAACATGCTGTTTCTTTCTTCACACTCCCCCCTTCATTCCTTTTTTCTATTGTCCTTCAAACCCCCTTAATCATTTTAACTTCCTCCAAGAAAACCAAAAAAATCCCATTTCTCTCATTTTTTTTTCCGGATACCCATCTTACTTTTTTGGTTTTATATCAGCTCCAAATCAATTATTGAGAATAAAAATTTATCTGTTTTTTTTAAGTTTCTAAGATCATTTTCTCCATTCTTGTTGAGCTATACTTTAGTGTCTCAGCTAAGTACTGATAGCTGAAAATCAAAGAATGGATTTTGGAAGGTTAAATCTGTTGATTTGGCTATGTGTTCTTGTTTTTGTTTCAAGAATTGAATTTTTAAATTCATACAGACAGCCCATGAACTGTACGGACACAACCAGGCTATGCACAACGTTTTTGGCTTATGAAATGCAACCAAACCAGACACTGTCGGTGATCCAAAGCATGTTTGATGTGTTACCAAAAGATGTGACCGTGGAAGGGAATGAGAAAAATTACATCTTTATTAAGAAAAACTGTTCTTGTCTGTCAACAAATAGGAATTATGTGAGTAACACCACATTTACAGTGAAATCTAGTGGTGGGTATGTGTATGATGTGGTTGTGAATGCTTATGATGGGCTTGCTATCTTGGATAATAGTACAAGAATGGCGAGAGCTGGGGCAGTTGTGTCATTGGGGCTGTTTTGTGGTTGTTCGAGTGGACTGTGGAATTACTTGATGAGTTATGTGATGAAAGACGGGGATACGGTGCAATCCTTGGCTAGCAGGTTTGGTGTTAGTATGGATAGTATTGAGCAAGTGAATGGAATTGTGAATCCTAATAATGTCACTGCCGGTGATCTGTTCTACATTCCACTGAATTCAGGTTGGTATTAATCTTATCCTTCCTTTTCTATTTATCTTTTGGGTTGCTTGAGGTAGTTCAGTAATTTTGTATTTAGAGATTGGTTTGAATTTTGTATCCAAATGTGGTGGATTGGCATATTTTGTGTTGTTATTGATGGGAATTATGTATATTTGCTATGCATAATACATTGTTACACATTGTCGATTTGCCACAACTTTTGGAGAATCCTATAGGCAACAATAGGAAATTCAGGCATCGAAGATGAAACAAAAGCTCTTGGAATAAGTTCTGTTAACTTGAGCTCGCTAGCTTTTGTAAGCATTCCATTGTAATATAAATGACTGCACTTTCTTGAGAAAAAATGAAAAAATTATCAGTTGTAATTTATGCTAAGAAAATGCAGATTAAGCATTAACAGCTGGCACATCTCAGTCTCTGCATAGGCTAGCAATGGGGAAAGAAAAGAAATAGAAAAAGAACATAATTGGTTTCTTGGTGTTCTTTTACTGATTTCGTCTTCGGATTAGGGTGATTTTTTTCTTCAATTCTTGTTTATAATGTTCTTGTTGTCGGCTGTACTAGTTCGATTTATCATTTTCCCAAACTTATTTTTTAAGGATTTTCCTGTTTCTAGCAGTTTCTTTTTTATTTATCAAGTTAACAATATACGCTTTATTATAGTTCCTGGTGAGCCTTATCCTGTGGAGAATGACACTCTTCCTCCTCCTGCTCCTGCGCCTTCTGTTGAGGATTTTGCAGGTATGGATAGCACAAATTTTCATTAAATATTTAACTGTTTCGTCAAATTCATTGTGTTATTTATTTATTTTTGCAAGTTTAATGGTGCTTTTTTCCCCCCCTTTGGGATAAGTAATGGTACTGTTATTGACTGGACTTGATAGAAGTTAAATGTCGAGTAGCTAGAACTTATTTGGACCAATAACAGTGTGGTCTAATGGTATATAAAACATCATTACGCTAAAATGTTACTGAGATATATGTAGTCAAGTTTGCATTGCTTATCTTTGAGCCTTTGAAAATCACTTGCACTCAAGTTGAATAGACACAAAAACAGAGATCTCATCATACCTGCTTTTTCTTCCTTGATTTTTCTAATTTTCCCCAACTAGCATAATCATAATGACCAACTACATTTTTATTTTCAGGAAATCAAGTGAATCGCAAGACTCGAATGTCATATGGATGGATCATAGGAGGTTTAGTGGTTGGGCTTGGTCTTATAATATTGAGCATAGCTGTTTGTATTTGGTTGAGGTCATCAAGCTGCTTTAAAGAGGCCCAAGGAAACAGTGCTAAGGATCCTGGTGGCAGGAGTTCTCATAAGTTTCATATCCTTCAGAAGCCAAGTTTTTGTTGTGGTTCTGGTAGGTACATTTGCTGCAAGTCTGGTGATTATATACCGACCACTGGTGAAGTTAGCAACCCTCCCATCACCATTCCCAAGGGTAATGTAATGTTCAAACTATTGATCAATGCAGTTTTCCTAGATTTTCGAATTATTTTTTTATTTTTAAAGATATAATCATCTAGAATTGTTGCCTAAAGGCTCCTAAGTTTCTTTGAGTCATAACATGGAAATAATTGCATGTTACGTGATTCTTTTTCATCGGTATCCTGAAATTGTAGATGCTGAGAGAAAGCTGAGAGGAAGCTTCTATTCTTGATGTAATATAAATGACATTATCAGAGGGAATTGTATAGGATTTAAATTGGTAAATGCCTTTTTCTTGGGTATGAATGGCTGGAAGAATCTTTCTGGATTGGTTGCCAATCAGCCAAAGTATCACCTTACTTCTTCTAGACGTATATACATTTCCAAGTATCATATAATGAATTCAGCTGACTTATTTGTTTATGTGTAAGTTCATCTACAAAGACAAACTTCAATGGATGCCAAATAATATTATTGTGTGGTTAAAGTGTATATAAGTTTAGGGTGTTGCAACTGTTCTCAATTGCAGATTTAGTGTTTTGTGTCCCTTCTCCAACCAAATGATCTTTTACTTTTAAAATTTTGAGCTTGGTGTGCTTCAGTTGATAATATTGTTTTCTCTTTGCAGCTCTTGGGACTGATGTATTTGACATGGAGAAGCCAGTAGTTTTCACATATGATGAAATTCTTTTTGCAACTGAAGGATTCTCTGATTCAAGTCTTCTTGGCCATGGAACATATGGTTCTGTGTATTATGGCAACATTCAAAACCAGGTTTGCACTTTGCAATAGTGTACATAATTTTCAAATTACCTTTCTTATTCATCATGCCGACATAAGTGAATGGATTTGCGTCCATTTAGGAAGTTGCTATCAAAAGGATGACTGCTACAAAAACTAAAGAATTCATGGCAGAGATGAAAATCCTGTGCAAAGTTCATCATTCTAACCTGGTAATACTCTTAGCAGTTTGAATGATTACCAATTATTATAAGTTGTGAAGCATGCATGTTGCTTTCAGCTGTTCATATCTTTGACTCCTATCTTGGTTTTAAACCTTGTCAAGGTAGAATTGATTGGCTATAATGCTACAGAGGATGAGCTCTTCCTTATATATGAATATGCCCAAAAGGGTTCGCTTAAAAGCCATTTACATGATCCTCAGAACAGGGGTAAGATTTTACTTTCTTTATGACATATTACTCTCTCTGTTTTTTTTTTTTTTTTTTTTGGGGGGGGGGGGGTGGTGGTGGTGGTGATTTTACCTGACTATCATATTGAGTTTTCAAAATACCGATATACCAATTATGATAAGCTAAAATCATATTTACTCTAGCTTAGGTAGACATCGTAACTTTTCAAATACTGGAGAAGCTATTGTTCTTGTCCTGAGGTTTAATGCCCGTGGTCAAGAATCTCAGTTGGATTAAAGACATCTCTGTTGAATATTAGTTACCAACGTGTCTTCTTTGCTGCCACAATATGTTTCATGTACTTACAGTGGGAAATGTTTAACTTGCTTGAAGGTCAAACCTCATTATCTTGGATCATGAGGTTGCAGATTGCACTTGATGCTGCCAGAGGTCTGGAATATATCCATGAACATACTAAAACTCCCTATGTCCATCGTGATATCAAGTCGAGCAACATTTTACTTGACAGTGCTTTTCGAGCAAAGGTTTTTGCATTTTAAATCTTGTTATATTTTTCATTTATGAATTGTTAGTATATAAATATTCTCACTGATGCTATTACTATTCCCTCTTTGTAGATTTCAGATTTTGGGTTGGCAAAACTTGTTGGAAAAACAAGTGATGGAGAAGCTACAGCAACCAAAGTTGTTGGTACCTTTGGTTATTTGGCACCAGAGTATGTAATGATATTTTTGTTGGTTATGTGCATCCTTGACAAAATTTGCAGCTTTTAATCTGTTTTGTTACTTGTGTCTGCAGATACTTGACTGATGGCCTGGCTACTGCCAAAAGTGATGTGTATGCATTTGGTGTTGTTCTTTTTGAGATCATATCAGGGAAGGAGGCTATCATAAGAACTGAAGGGATGGTGTCAAAAAATCAAGAAAGACGTTCATTGGCATCTTTTGTATGTTCTGCTACTGCATAATTCTAAGAAATGTTGCAATAGATAGATATGTTATTTTCTCACTAATTCTCTTTTGTCTTTGTTACATCTGTTGTCTTTGTTACATTACAGATGTTGGCAGCGCTTAGGAACTCACCCGACTCAATGAGAATGTCAAGCTTGAAAGATTATATTGATCCTAATATGATGGATTTATATCCCCATGATTGCTTATTCAAGGTAAATTTAACCTTCTCCTGATCTCTCTTGGTATATTTTCTCTGGGAAAACCTCAGCTAATACGCATTGCCTGGTGCAGTGTAGACAAATTCCATCACTCTTCAACAATACTTTCATCCGTATAGTAAAAAATGCCCTTGTACTATAGCAATCAAAGACTTAATGTAGAGAAAGAAGTGACGTAACCTATAAAGAATAATATGACTGAGTGTTATGATCTGAAAAAGCAATTGTAACAGAGAAACAGTCCATTTTTGTTTATGCTCCCCCTGGGGGGGAACCCAGCTTTGCATATCGAAGTTAGTGGCTTTAAAGAACTCAGCTTTGTCTTAGAAGTCAAGAAATAGACACTTCTATTGCGCCAATACAAAATAGAAACTCACCTCATTACTTCTTCTTGTTGGAATATTTATTTGTCTAGATGGCCATGCTCGCAAAGCAATGTGTAGATGAGGATCCCATCCTGCGGCCCGACATGAAGCAAGTGGTTATTTCCCTGTCACAGATCCTTTTGTCATCTGTAGAGTGGGAGGCAACTCTCGCCGGGAATAGCCAAGTATTTAGTGGCCTTGTCCAAGGAAGATAACAGCAGCAATGGGTTCTCTTTCCCACTTTTGACGTCCTTACTTCATCTCTACCCCACTTTTTCCTATATATCTTCCTTAGTTATGTGTGTATATTAGCACTATTTTTCTCTAAAGTGCTTATAGTAGTGTTTATAGGTTATTCGTCCATTTTTTGCCCCTTGTATTGTGTCGATTTAGTTTCTTCATCATTTCAAAATTTCATTTGTGAGAAAATTTTGATCCAATATAAAATGGGATAATGTACCTGAGGAAAGGTTCAATTGCTTTTGTAATGCACGCAAGCCCCAAGTTTAAATTCTTGGCTTGGGTAATGGTTCTTCTTTCTCTTTCTTTTTTAATTTATTCTGTTTATTTTATTTTTTTAAGAGATCATACCAGCTGGAGATAAATGGGAAAATGTGTACTTTCACCCAAATTTTATTTTAGAAAATATGTGAGAATTCACTTAAGCGAGTTCCCTTAATAGACTCGAGTCGGAACTTACACATCTCACCACTCCATTAAGGTAGCATTAATTTTTTTATCTAAAATTTGAATAGAACTAAATTGATTTGAAGTATAGATAGACTTGAACATTTGAATCTGAATAATATATTTTTTTAATCTAAATATCTGAAAATAATGTTAAATTATTATTTTTAACTTTAACGACTAAAATACATGTATTTTTACATTTTTATCTTTATCAAATTTGAATATTAAATAAATAATATATGGCCCAAAGAACATAATTACCATAATATTTTATCATATACAAGCAAAATCATATTCAAGTAAATACATAATGATTTTGAAATTATAATTTGTAAAAATTTCTTTGTTAATAAAAATGGATTATTTCATTACATAAAAAGTTTAAGAATAATACATTTTTTGATTACCGATAATGGAAGATTCAAGAACTTGATGAGAGAAGAAAAGTGAGGAGGGATTCCATAGCGGTTGAAAAAAATTAAAAATGAGATTTATTAGTAGATAAACGTGTATGGGTAGACTTTGGGATAGGTATTAAAAATAAATTACAAAATAGAGATATTTTTGACATTATAAATTAATTGGTTGGCTCAAATTTCTCTATTCAATAAAAGGATAGAAAAATTAACTTATTTTATAAAGTAAAAATTATCATTATAAAAAAAATACATTTATTTAACTTAATTAATTAAGTTACTTTAAGTCATTAGGTTAAAAAGCAATCATCTCTAAATATAAGTCACTAATACAGGCCCAAAAAACTTTCTTTCATATACGTACACACACATATATTTCTTTCAAAAAAGACAGTTAAGCTAGACTCTTTTTTTGTAATATAGATCATCAAATAGTAAAGAAATATGAAGGGAGATATAAGCTAAAATTTATAAGTTCAAGAGAAATACAAGAAAACATAAAATACACCAAAAAGCAAAAATCAACAATGCGCTGGATGTCATGACCACAAGAGAGTTACACAGGTCTCTTACTCTTTTATGCTCTAAATCAAGCGTTTGTCATCGTTGTATTGGCCTTGGATATCCAATTTATTTATTCGATATGTAATCCCTCGAATAAATGCAATTTATGCTTGAAAAGTATTCAACCAAACCAATCAGGGCAGCATTGCAGCCAAGTGTTGGGAGGCTCTGGGCAGCGCATTAGATGAAGAAGCGTTTAACGGAGACATGAAATGAAGATTACTTAAAATGACGGTGCATGAAAACTTTTTAAGAGTTTCAAGCCTAGTATCAGTTGTATGATTTCACAATTAATGGCAACTAAAGGCTTCACTGTGGAATGGGCTTGAAACCGTTTGCAATTGCGCACCAATAAGAAACCAACAGCAACAACAATTGATAAATATGTGAATTCAATGGTTATTGATCAGAATCAAAACATCATCTGGAAAACACGCTCTTAAGTTTATTTGTACGTTCACATGTTCTATATTTCTTCACCACCAAGTCAGCCTAAAATGTCCACGTTGACAGACAAGATGACGATAAGAATGAACTTAGAAAGGAAGAAGAAGAAGAAGAAGTCGAAGAAGTTAAGGAAAAAGAGAGAAAGGAAGAGTTCTTTGTTGCTGAAAATCTGTCCTCCATTATTCAGATGCTTTTGGCTATTTATTGCCTTACAAATGTGACAAATAATGTAGCAAAACAACTGCAACAGTAAGCCAAAATAATAGGAAACAAACATGCTACCATGCTACCACTTATGCTTAAGTTAAGCAGCTTATTTATCCAACTACCTAATTAGGTTGACTAAGTCTACTGAGTTGACCATCTCAACAAATGTGACTTTCTCTGTTTCATCATCATCGCCGCTTTGGCCACCCACGAACATATTGCATGCATGCATAATTTGCACATATCAGATGACAGCCACAGTGTACCAGCAGCGGCCATATGATCATGAGAAATCACGCACAAGGGAAGCGCATTTTCTTACTTGCAAAGTGAAGCTAATATACGGCGAGGAGGATTAAACGATCTTCGGGCATGTAGCACAGCCCAGTTATCTATCAGCAGAACATCACCTTTCTGCCAAGGGATCGCAACACTTTCCTCTTCAAGAATATTCAGACAGTCATGCACAATATCAGCTGGCAACGGCTTACCATTCCCAAAAGTGACTGCCTTCACAGGATCATTTCGATCATCTTTCCATCCTGTATAAGCAGCTACCATGCTGTTGAACCAAATTTTTCGTTGCCTAGATTCGTCATACTTTATAGCTGGAATTGGCCCCATTATCGTCTTTACTCCACCATCCTCCATCCATTCCAACTTCATTCCCAGCCTAGCTGCCCTGTTGAAGGATTCAACAGAGCTACATCAATATTGTCTCTAGGTTAAGAAAAGAATCTAAGCTAAACAGAGTATAATCAAGAACATTCTAACAGTCGAATCTTCCAGCACTAGCATATTGGCCTAAATACTGTTACTTGCATCATTTTACAGTTTATATTTTCAATGCTTCTACTTAATTTGACAGTTTAGCAGCAAAAGTGTTTGATAAAAAAAGAATTGTCTGCCTTTTTATACTCAATGGCTAGTAATTTCACTTTACACCACCCATGAGAAAAGAAAAAGCTACGTTAATTAATTTCAAATAAGCCCTCAGTCTCTGTTCTTAGGCATAGAAATGCTCTAATTGTCCATCATTTGAAGTGTGAAATATCATCTAAATGCTGGAAGTTTCTGATGCATTTATTGATGCAAAAAGCAAACAACATTATGCATACCAAATTATATGAATCTTAATCATTTCAACTATTAGTTAAGTGATCAAATCACAAACCTTTCTTCAGCAATACTCTTGTCTTCAGTCAAGAAAGTGGATTTCCAGCCACGGCCAATTGGAGATGAAGGATCATCCTTTTCTCCTAACACACGTGTATAAATCAACCCATGCTGTTCTAATTGTTCAACAAAGTCAGGATATTTATGCTTCATTCTCTCATAGACAATGTGACTTAGGACAATTGGAGTTTCTCCCCCACTTCCTGGCTCCACTTCACAAAAGAAGAATAATTTTGATGGGAACTCAGGAACCTGTCGAATAAGCACTGTGAGTCCAAAACATAGATGAAACCAACTAAAAGCAATAGATAAGGCTATGAACTTTGCATCAGATAACACTTTAGTTGATCAAACTACTAACAAACATGTGAAGCTAAATAGATTAAATGAAAGTCAAGCTTAAACAGCTTTAGGCAACTCAGAATATTTATATTCAGAATTGAGGTGCTCTTGCTGTCAAGTGGGTAGATTACACTCTAGCTACTGTGTTAAATAAACAGCATCTTACAAAAGCACTTTCTGAGTTCTAAAAAGTGAAACGCTAATCATTCATCAATTGCTTTGCTAAGCGAATTTTGTCCCTTCCAAAAAATATTTAAAAGAAGAAAACTTTTGACAGTTCAAAAGTGCTTTTAACTTGACAATTCAAAAGAGCTTTTAACGGATCAATTCAACAGTACTCCAAACATACAACTCCGCTCTGATCAAATTAAATCACACTCAAAGTCAAATAAATGCTCAAAAGACACAGTTTACCACCAAAATAAACAAATAAATAAACCCGCAGACCTGAGCCATTTCATGGTGAAAAGGAATCTTCTGATCAGGCGGGGACTCATTGGCCGTAAAAACCCTACCAACAATGTTGGTTCTGGGAGCCGCACCGCCCACATAAGGCAGCTCCTCGTAACCAAAAGCCTCAACGACGTCGTTGAATTCCTTGGCTGTCTTCACATCATCAAATCCCCTGAAAAGAACTGATCCTGCTTTCAGCAACAAAGAGTCGAGAAACGGCTTCTGGGTTCTGACTTTTTCTGCCAAACGAGAAACTGTTGCCGTTGTTGCTGGGTTTGGAGAAAGAACAGAAGGGAAAGGACTGGAATTGTTGATGTTGTTGTAGTTTCTTTGTTGTGGGATTTTGATTTCTATGAAATGATCTGCCTATGC